>JAYDZE010066961.1:0-25382 GCA_034509125.1 Monilaria moniliformis | reverse complement strand
TTATGTTCCAGTTTCAAAAGTTATGGGATTGACCAAAAGTCAACGAAAAGTTATGATTTAAATGACAATTATCCCTTAAATAAAATATGTAGTTATGATTAAAAAAGTATAAAAAATAAGTAAAAGGTAAATATTCTTTTATGTTAGAATTTTGTGTAAATAATTGGAATATAATTATTGTTTCATATGATATTTACTGAAAAATAGTTTTAAGTCTGATGTAAAATATTGGAGATGACTTTACAATTACACGTGCACATTAATTACATTTAGTTCCGTTGACCAAGCATTGCTGCTGGTTGAAGATACTTTGTGTTTCAAATCAAATCTTTCGGCGACGTGTTCAAGTTACAATCCTCTGCAATGCAACACGTACTATTAATTTATTTTCAAATATTTATTTTCTATCTCTCGTTTAATTATAAGAAATCGTAACATCAGAATAGACAGGCATCATAATCCATGGCATCCACCGCCACCATCCTCGACCGCTGCCGTGTCGCGCCACCACTCGAAGGCGCCGCCGCGTCGGAGCAAACACTTCCTCTCACTTTTTTTGATTTGCCATGGCTGCACTTCCACCCAATCCACCGCCTTCTCTTCTACAAATTCCCCTGCTCCAAAACTCATTTCCTGGATACAACTCTACCATATTTCAAATATTCTCTCTCCCAAACCCTGAAGCACTTTTTTCCAATTGCAGGCAGCTTAATCTATCCGTTAGATTCGGAAAAAATTCCCGAGATCCGGTACGTTCCCGGCGACTCGGTTCCGATCACCGTCGCTGAGGCGTCTGAAGCTCACGATCTCAATCTTCTGACAGGCAACCAGCCGCGAGTCGCCGATGAGTTCTACGCTTTCTTCTCCGAATTGCCGCCGTCGGAAAGTTCGCCGGAGTCGGAATTCGAGAAAATTCCTCTCTTCACCGCGCAGATAACGCTGTTTCCAGATGCAGGCGTCTGCGTCGGATTCAACAACCATCACATCCTCGGAGATGCTAGCTCGATCGTGAGCTTCATTAAAGCGTGGTGCTCCATTGCTAAATTTGGGAACGACGATAAATTTCTGTCTTCATCCGATTCGCTTCCGCTCTACGACAGAACCGCGGTGAACGATTCATCTGGATTGCTGAATCATTACTGGAATCAAATGAAGAGTTTCAAAATTGAGTCTCTGCCGCTAAAATTCCCCATAAACAAAGTCCGGTCGACGTATATTCTGCAGAAACGCGACATTCAGAAACTTAGGGATTTTGTTCGGTCGAAGAAACCGCATGTAACGCACTTATCGTCATTCACGATCACGAGCGCCTACGTCTGGACCGTCTTAGTCAGATCCACGGCGGAATCCGGCGAGGAAGTCGCCCCCGACGAGCCGGAGTACTTCGGCTTCGCGGTGGACTCGAGGTCGCGCACGGATCCGCCAGTCCCCGCCGCCTACTTCGGGAACTGCGTGGGCATGGCCATGGCGGTATCGACGCACGCGGAGCTGAAAGGAGGCGACGGATTCCTGACCGCCGTCGAGTTGATCGGAGACGTGATCGCAAACAAAGTGAACAAAAAGGACGAATTCCTCAGAGACGCCGACGAATGGCTGACTACGTTCGGCGGGCTGATCGGAAAACGCCTATTTGGAGTGGCGGGATCGCCGAAATTCGATTTGTACGACGCTGATTTCGGGTGGGGGAAGCCAGAGAAGTACGAATCGGTGTCCATAGACGGCGATGGATCAATGTCCCTCTGCAAATCCAGAGAATTCGAGGGCGGTTTGGAGATTAGTGTGTCGTTGTCCAAGAAGAAGTTGGATGCATTTTGCAAAAAATTTTCGGACGGATTGAAGCTTTAGATTTTCTACTTTCCATTACAATCATTGTGTTCCCAGAAAGATAAAATTAAATAAAATAAAATAAAAAACTCCTCGCCATTCTACCACGTCAGAATTATTGTGAAAATAGTTTATTCGTATTGCTTCCTCCAGAATTTTTGTGCCTTGGCTTACTGAAAATCAGAAGCTTTCTCTCTGAAAATATATAAATAAATAAAAATCCGAAGCTGGAGTCTGAAGGAGAAGGGAAATGAAAATTGGGAAAATCAATCTTGTTATTGTAATTTTGACTCGTGAAATTTAAAATAAAAAAATTGAGTTGGAAACTCAAAACACAAGAAGAAAAACTATTATATGGTAAAAGAATACGAAATATATAATTAATTAATTTATTTTGGCAAACGAATTTAGAGAGAAAAATATGCAGGCAATATCATTATTATTAATTGTAAACCTATTATACACTATTTTTTCGCCGATAAAATTGCCAATATGTCACTATTTTGTGAAGGTAATTGTTGACAAGCTGAGTGTGGCCGTGTAGGTACTCAGTAGCATTAAGAAGATATTTGCTGCATATTTTAAGAGATCGTTTATTGATATATTAGATTAATAAAAGATATGACCGAATCTATACTTAGGAATTAATTAGATGATGAAGTTCAATATTATTTAGATAATTTATATTATTATGTTTTATCTACATATATTACCATACTTGACTTGAAATCAAAATGAATGAATCTCCCGGAACAGTAAATTTTGTTTGGATCGTACCGTTGACATCTCCTGTAGCTTGGTGATTCGTGATTCGTATTTATTTGTCAAGGAAAAGATACAATAATTTTTTTTTCTTTCTAGAATATACAATAACTTGGGTTTTGGGTATAGGACAAGAGTTTGTATTAATTGATTGTAAATGTGCTCTGTGCGATGTACGATTTTATTGGAGTTAAAAATTTAAGAGTGTTTAATTTACATCAAATTGAAAAAAAGTAGTGATAAATGTACATAGATTATATATATATATATAATTGGACTTTTTAGGTATTTTATATTTAAAATCAGTTTATAAATACAAACTAATTTAAAATAAATTAATATATTACAAATTTACTCTTATGTAATAATTTAGGAAAAAGAATAACTTTCTCAAATTAGATATCTTCAGATTTAGAAAAAGATTAATTTTTTTATTGGATATTTATAGATTTATCTCCAAATCAAAACTGAAAATTATGTGAATTTACCATATGTGAATATATAGAGGTGGCTAATATTTTGGTTTATATATTATCTTTGTAGTTCTGTTTGAAGGATCTATCATACCAATTTTTCGATGAAAATATAATAGGGCAATTTAGTAAAAAAATGATATAATTAGTAATAAAATCAGTATAAAATAAATTGATTCATTCCAATTTAAAATTTAAAAGTATTATATATGTACAATTTATGTACATTTATTTTTTCTCTTAACAAAATGTTTACATATCCATATTATTACTACAAGTCTTTGATGATCTACTTAAAATTTCAAACTAACTTTTGTTATTATGAGGTGGTTTCTTGTTAAGCTGTTTGAATCTTGTGAATGCATGCTACCCATTTTTTAAAAATATTAATAGCTCTAAATAACCAATTTACGTAATAAAAAGTTAATTATGATTATAAAATAAAATATATTTATTATAATCATTTATATGTAAATAGATTATGTCCTTGATAAAATTGTAAAAAAATGGAATTAAAAAATTGTAATACAAGACATAAAAAAACTATTTTTTTTATTCAAGCAAAACCTAATTACTACTTCATCTCGCCGCCCTCTTTCTCCCTTTCACTACCGTCTGCAACTTCGGTCTCGCTGCCATTTTATGTTTTGCGTGTTTTCCGCCCCTTATTTCTCTCTCTCTCTCCATTCCATCTCCTTTGTCCAACAAGGAAAACACCATTCTTCAACGCCTGTGGATTATGAGAAAGACAATGACCCCGCCAATCGTCTTCACCATGAATATGGCGCTGAAGCCCGATCCAGCCACAAATAAAGAAGATGACCCACCTCCTAATATCACCCCCTTTACATCCTATCGACCAATACATATCCTCATCCGACTAGTGAAGAATTTCAAGACAATCACTCATGTGCTGAAGTTAAGCCATAAGAAACAAATTAAGCATATTGTATATCATTAAGTTAAGCAGCGGATAATCTCAACTTTGATTGCATCAAAACTTGTGCAAAACAAGCCAACATTACAAACTATTTATATCCACAAGTGGAAGTACCTAGAAGCTAACCGAACAAACCCTAGCTCAGTACAAAACAAGAACACAAACAAACAAACTCGAGTAACTGAAAGTGGCCAAATGCATTTACTTTTCACGTACTGCAACTCGGACAAGGATCTTCATGCTTTACCAATAAGGATATCCTTCCAGCTGGGATTAGTATGCTGACTAGGACGACAAGGCTGAGCTGGAGCATTTGCATATCCACATTCCTTGACTTGAGTCTCCTTTGATCTTCTTGATTCACTTATCCTTCACCATTGCAGTTTACACTAAGCATGTTAACACTTTCTTTCAATTCAATCAAAGATAAAGGACAAACACCAAGTTTGTTCCTGAGCTTAGAGAAGAATTTGTAGCTCAATGCCTTAGTTAAAACATCCACAATTTGATTTGCTATAGGGACATGCCTCAACTCGAGTTCTCCAGCTCTAACTTTGTCTCTAACAAAGTGAATGTCTAGTTCTATGTGTTTCATTCCAGCATGTGGATTGCTAGCAAGAGATATTGTGCTCAGGTTATCCACCCAAACAACTAGAATTCTTAGGCACTTCACACCCAACTCTTTCAACAGTGAGTTCATCCAAGTGACTTCACACACAACTTGTGCCAAACATCGATATTCAACTTCAATGTGGACCTTGACACAACAGACTGCTTCTTGGAACACCATGATACCAATGTTTTTCCAAAGAAAACACAATATCCTGTTACTGATCTCCTGTTGTCAATGTACGCTACCCAATCAAAGTCAAAGAAGACAGTCAGTACTGGATCAGAATCTGGAATTTGCAATACATAATCTGTAGAGCTTGATAGATATCTCAAGATTCTTTTTACAATCTTCCAATGAGCATCAAGAGGATTAACCATATACTGACTTACTTTGTTAACACAATAGCTTATCTATGACCTTGTGATGGTAGCATATTGTAGGGCTCCTACAATACTCCTGTAAAGCTTTCATCAATGGTGGAATTTCATTCAGTTTTTCACAACTTTAAACTTGACAACAAAAAAGTCGGGCATCCCTTAGCATTCACTTTTTCAAGGAGTTCTTTTATGTATACACCTTGCTTAGGTGAATGCTCTGTGCTGTGTGTGACACATCCACACTGAGCTACATGTAATTAGCATATCATCTACATAGATTAGTAGATATGTTCCTCTGATTCTATAGAACAAGGAGGTATCAGCCTTAGACTGAATGAAACCAAGTGAAAGCAGTGCAGATTGAAAGTTAAAAATCATGCACGAGATGCTTGCTTTAAACCATAGAGTGTCTTATTAAGTTTGCAGACAATGTGAGGAGAACCGTGCTCAAATCTCAGAGTTGTTTCATATAGATGTCTTCCTCAAAATCCTCATAAAGAAAATCATTATTCACACCCAAGTGCTTGATAGACTAAGAGACTGAGACTGCAATAGATAGGATTAGTCTGATAGTGGTAGGTTTATTCACTGGACTGAAAGTCTCATTAAAGTCAAATCCAAGTTCTTTAGAGAAACCTTGAGCCACCAACCTAGCTTTATATCTTGTAATGATTCTAGTAGCATGTTTCTTAATGCAAAAAATCCAAGTATCTCCAACAAGATTCTTACTAGGAGGCAATTCAGTAAGTAACCAAGTTTTGTTCCTCAAAAGAGCAAGATATTCTTCTACCATAGCTTTCTTCCATACAAGAATGATGAGAGCTGATGAAGCAAATTTAGGAAGAGTAGTTACAACTGTAGAAGTAACAAATATATAGGCTCTAGGCTTAAATATGTTAGCTTTGCCTTTTGTGATCATGTGATGAATTGGTCTAACTGGAGTGACATGAGAAGATATATTATGATCAGAGGTGCTAGAAGGAGTTAAATGAGATTGAGATGAGATGATTTCAGGTTGACAAGTTAAAGGTGAAAGATAATAGAAGAAATGAGTTGGTGATGAATGAGAATCAGTTGGGGGAATTGGTGTAGAAGTTGGTGTAATGGAGGTGTTGCTGTCAGAAATGGTGCTGGGAAAATGATAGATGAAGTTAGGAGAATAAGCATGACCCAATGGAGAGTGAATGGGAGAAGAGTTAAGAGGCTTTTGATGAGGAAAACTATATTTATCAAAGATAACATCTCGGGTAATAATTACTTTTACATCACTGAGCATCACTTTATAGCCTTTATGTGATGAGCTATATCCAATGAAAGTGGCAGTAAAGGATCTATATTGAAGTTTGTGTTTATTGTATGGCCGAATATGTGGGTAATAAAGACAACCAAACACATTGAGCTGGTGGTAATCTGGTTTAGATTTAAGTAGTTTTTCATAAGGAGACTGAGAATGGAGAATTGGTGTTGGTAAATAGTTGATGATGTAAGTTGCAGTTATAAAGGCATCATCTAGAAGTGTATGGGCATAGAGGCTTGAGCAAGTAAAGCTAATCCACAATATGTCTAAGCTTTATTTCAGCTAATCCATTTTTTTTGTGGAGTATAAGAGCAAGACAATTTGTGTTGAATTCTCACTTATTGAAGAAAAGTAGTTAATCAAATGTATTCTTCCCCAGTTTCTTTGCAACACTTTAATCTTGTGACTTAGCTGATTTTCAACAATAGTTTTGAAGTGTTTAAAGACACCAACAACTTTCCCTTTACACTTCAACAGATACAACCAAGTATACTACTAAATTGATCAACAAAGGTAACATAATATATGTAGCCATTTCTGTAATGGATTGGGGCAGGGCCCCACAAGTCATTGTGAACCAATTGAATAGGTTCATTATATTCAGACAAGGAAATAGAATATGACAATTTTTTACTCTTAGTCACACAACAAGAAAGACATAAGACACTAGACTTTATTGAATTATAGGAAATGTTACAATCTTTGAAGGCTCTTTCAACCATATTGTAGGCACAGTGACCAAGGCGTTTATGCCATAAGTCTAAGTTAGTTACAAGATTGTTGGAGAAGAAGTAAAAGATACTGAAGATGAATCAAAAACGAAGATGAAGCAAGTCACATGAACATTGAAGATGCTCTTATTGATACTTGAAGAAGTAGAACATCTAGACCATTTGGGGATACTGTGAAATGACTTGTGAAAAAGGAAGTGGTAAAGTCCACGAACAAGGGTGCCATTGAGGATGACTACCTTGGTGACCTGATCCTTGACAAAATAGAAGGTTGGATGAAACTCAAAGTAGATCCCATTATCCTTTGCAAATTGAGAAACACCCAAGAGCTTTTTGATTATTTGTAGCACGTGAAGAATATTTTTAAGGAACAAAGTTTTGGAAGAAATATTAGAAGAAGCTTTGCAAACAGAATGCCCAACATGAGATATGTTCACTCTTTTCCATCACCAAGAAGAACATGCTTACCTTCATAGTACTTAGTACCTGTGTTGAGATTATGATATATTAAAGATAGTAGAAACAAATGTATAATCTATTATATGATAAATCCTCAAAGAGGCCAAGAAGCGAGAAGCTTCTGTCCAGCGATACATGCTTCAACAACTCTAATAATAATAACCCTAAGCTCTGCAGAATTATAAATATATATTAAAACCCTACTAAGGCCCATGCATAAGGCAAAAAAGCCCGCAAAAGAAAATAACTTAATATATTGCTGCTAAATAATAATAAATAAAAACTCATCAAAGACTCGCGGCTGCCTTCTTGAATCTGAGCCTGTTATACACTTTTAACCCGGTCGACGCTGCTCCATCAAATTTTTTCAAGAGGGAAGCTTGTTGCAGTTTAAGTTTGACAAATGGGTTCAGGATATGCGTGCTATTCAAATAGTTGGTTGAGTTTTAAAGGAAGTTTTTCAATTCTTTTCTTCAATAAAAATAATGTAACACATTGGATTGTTGTTTAATGGGTTTCTTTACCTAATGATCTTTTTCAAGGCATACAAATGCCTGGTACTCTTCTTTGGTGAAATGATATCTCAAACATGGATATGAGAATCAAACTGATAATGAGTTTTCAAGTCGTGCTCATTCACAACAGTGTCAAATTTATTGAACTTATTGTTGTATGGGTGCAATGGCACTTGGACAGCATAAAGTCTTAGCTCTTCTGA
This sequence comes from Monilaria moniliformis, assembly GCA_034509125.1. NCBI lineage: Eukaryota > Viridiplantae > Streptophyta > Magnoliopsida > Caryophyllales > Aizoaceae > Monilaria > Monilaria moniliformis. The sequence continues at coordinate 17,188 of JAYDZE010066961.1, read as the reverse complement.
ATTAGCTATAAGGGTTAAAGCAATCTTGACGTTACATTTTTTTTGGTTCTTTCAATAATTTAGAACTTCTCATCATCAAAATGTAAAAGCTGGATATTCTTGAAAATTATCCTCCTTCAGTTGGGGTTCATTCTGAACATCTGTTTAAATGTTTAATTCTGCCTTATCATCATGATTAGGTTAAGTCACAATGCGCTCTAAACAAGTAGCCATTCTACGTTCACTTTGTAAGTTACTGCAGACGGGTTCATGTGACAAACGTGAAGAAGTGCACCATGACAACTTTGTTGCGACACTTGTTTGCAAACGGTTTCTCATTAATGGTCGACGAGAGCGTAGCACCGGCACAATGATGATTATAAGTTCCTATGAGGGGAAAAGAATGTATAATTGAGGATTGTTTGCATCTCGTATTATATGATGTATTGATGTTCCAGGTTCCTATCTTTGATGGGTCAGCAAGAGAATGGGTGGAGGCCATCAATCAATCTGGATTAAAGGTAGCTGTAGATATTGGCGGTAAAAGTTGTCAAAAATTAGCACCGTATCTCAATGAACCTGTTCACGTGCTGAATAATGATTGTTTTATAGCAGCAATCCCTTATCCGAAAGTCTGCATCACATACAGGATTGACTACCCACAGGTACTTTTGATGTGCTAACAAACATAGATTTTATTAAAATAATTAATGACAACCATGTTCTATATCTAATTCTCTTGGTTGTGCACCATAATTGGTAAATAGCAATTGTTGACCACATTTTTGTGATCTGCTTTGAACTTGTTTTAATAAACCTGTACTTTTGTGAGTAGGTATTTGGAACTCATACAAGAAAATGTTAATACGAGTGTAGTGACACTAAAACCCCATTCCTTGCTCGTTATACTGTCTTACAGAAATTGTTGTTGCAGGCACCTGCAATTGGTTGCCAATGGTTCTCTTCCTCGTTGTTGGATGAATCTATCTACTCCAATTCTATAGGTCCATCTAGAACCTTTTGCATTTATGAAGAGGTATTGTTCTCCTTTTGCTAGGTTGTTCCCATGCTTCTTCCTGTTACGAACTTAGCAACTGATAACCAACAGAATTTTCATGATTAAACTACAATATGCCATTTCACTTTCTCAGCTTCATGCATTCTCTTAAAAATATGTGTGCAAGAAGTTGAAACATTGTCTCTTCTTATAGGACCAGTCAACAGCATATTATCTATTATCTTCTACAAGTTTCCAGCTTTGAGTAGCTTTGTCTCTGTAGATGAATTTTTTCACATGAGTCAATTGTAAATGGTCTTTTAATTATTTGAATGTGGTTTTGAGCCAAGAATTAACTACCGTGTGAATTTCTAAATCTAAATAAAAAATCCTGTGCAGGTGGAACATATGCGCAGCTTAGGACTTATCAAAGGGGGTTCGGCAGAAACAGCTATTATCTGTAGGTGAGAGATATCTATTATTCTGTTAGCGAGCAACTCAATAATGTTCACATCATTAAAAACTGGGATATTGTAGGTAGTTTTTGGAGGTTGGATCTCACTCTTTGGTTGGTTTGCTTTTGCAGCATGAATAAGGGATGGATGAATCCACCTCTGCGTTACGACAATGAGCCTTGCAGGCATAAGGTGTTGGATCTTATTGGTGATTTTTCCCTGTTGGCTCAAGAGGGTAATCAAGGTCTTCTGGTGGCTCACATTGTTGCTTATAAGGTGTGTTCTTTCATCAATACCCTCTTTCTCGAATCTAGAAAACCACTTCGATTAATTATACATCTACCTTGGCTGAAAATCTAGAAAATACATTATATCCGATGTTATCTCAATTTGTTTATATTAACAAGTATTACGGAATGTCTTGCGCTACATGAACATGAGTAAACAGCATATATGTTTTTTCTTCTCATTTTAATGATATATAGTTTTTTTGAGACTAGAGTTATTCTGTCTGCGAGAAAAGCCTACTGGCTAGTGATTTTGAGGCCCCAATCCTTGACTGGAAGGTACGCCAAAGGCCTCTGCCCTTCCATCCCTTGGATAGATAGAGAGGAAGGGCAGGGTAGAGCTTCTGGCTTTTTCATGTTGTCAAAGAGTTGAACTATGAAAATAGGTGGATCGGACTGGTTACCTAACAAATGTGAACTTGATAGGGTGGACACTCACTGCATGCTGAATTTGTTCGTCGCCTAGTTGGGAATGATGCTGTTTCTGAGGAGCTCACAGCTTAGGTCATATTGAGATATTTCATCATTTTCAACTTATTGTCTGTATTTGTAAATGTATAGCGGCATTTAGGCTATCATTGGGTTCTAGAATAGAATTTGGTTTTTTGTTTTTTGGGAAAACAGAAGAGCAACGAAGCTTCCTGCATACAAGAAGCTACGGTAGACATGATTGTCCCATAATAATTGCAGTGCATGTGCAGCTGATCGTTTCACATGGGAGTATAATTTTGTTTTGAGACCTACTTTCCATTTATTGTAATAAGATCTTCTTTCTTTGGACTGATTTCAGTGTGTTGATTTTTCTTCAAAAGGTCCACATAACAATTTTCCCATATGCGTCACGGTGGCTTTGGCCCTTCATTAAACTCATATTTACCGGCTAATTTCCTAAACATTACTGATTCTTATAGACGGTTAATACTAAGGGTTCATTTGTGCGCAGTATTGGATAAGATGTGATATATTTAATTGAAATATTTTTACTATATAATATATCAACAAATTTCTATTTTTTTAAACTCAAAACACTTGCAATCTTGTAAAATATAGGACACATTGAATGCCTTACTTGATAAAACTCTATCTCATACATGTAACAAAAGGTTAATTGCGGAAAACGAAAATTTTGAGACAATTTGTGATTTTGAAAAAAGAAAAAAGAAAAAAGATTACCCTCATTGTTTCTCTACTCCTGCCACATACTGACGTCAAATAGCTATGTGTTGATTGTTGGGTATTCATATTCCAATCACTACCAAATCTATGAAAATAAAATATCTAGATCAAGACTATCTAGTCAGGTTCATTTAATAAATAAATGAATAAAAAAAAAAATAATCTCGAACACAACACAAAAGAATCAATAACATGAAATCATACCAAATGACTCTTGTGATTTCATCAATGTAAATATTTCCAATCTCCAAACCAGAAATTCAGTTATTAAAATTTTGAACCACAAGCACCCACTGAAGAACCTAAAACCTTGAATTAATTTAATCTGATTCATAAACTTGGTCAAACTTTTAAGACGCTCACCATAAACTCTCAGCCCTAAAAAAAAAAGAATCTCACAATTTCCTAGTGAGCACTAAAACAGATTGTTTTTGTGTACACGTTTATATATCAAATATCTTTACACATCAACTAAGAAAAACAATGTAATCAGTGTATTACATAGATATGCAGGGCGGAGACTTCTCTTTTGTATGTGACTGACTTGAAAATTTTAGCTAAGGGCCTCAGGCACAGATTAATTTACAGAAAGCTACTGCTTATTGTCACAAATATAGAGGAGACCACATTTACAGCATCGACTCAACAGAGCGTCAAAGCAAAAGACAAGCTGAATCAAATACCCAGAATCGGCCTATGGTTTTCGTATATTGGCCACTTTGTTTTAAACTTGGTCATTCCCTTTGAGGATGTTGTACTTGCATAGCGGGCAGGTGGCGTTCATCTTAAGCCATTTCACAATGCATGCAGAATGGAAATGATGGCTACAAGGGAGAGCCTGTAGCTCATTTCCATCCTCGTACTGACAGAGGCATATACAGCATTCCTGGAAGACGAAACACAAGAATGGAGCATATTGACCAAAACAGATGTGGAAATCACAATGTTAAGATGCAACACTAGTGTGGATGGAGATGTATAGGTTTTAGGAGGTTAGGACTAGCATCTATAAAGCTTTTTTCTCTTCTATATGTAGAGGATTCCTGACTGGATTTCTCTCTGGTATGCGAGTGAAAATTGGAGATAAAAAGATAACTTTCATTGTGCCAACTTATTGAAGTAATAGGTGCTCGAGTGCATCATACATTGGCTACAAGAAAAACTTTTTGAACACTGATGTTCACGAAAAAGATGCATATATCTTAATGAATAGAAAGGTATAAGGACTTGGCGCAATCCAGAAATCTCCAATGAGGAATCAACAAACTTTGTGATGCAGAATACAAATTTGGATAACAAAATACACAAAGGCACTTACTGCATCTTCAGGCAAAAGAATTTGCTCGTTAACCATGTACCCACTACTTGTCTCAATTGGAACCATTCTGCCGGCTGCATTGCCTACCCTATCCTCATCTTTGCTGGCTTGATATTTGTACTTGGGTAGGATGCTCAGATCTGCCTCTGATGCACCTTCCTACATATCAAAGCAAAAAAAATGCATAAGACAGTTATATTACCAATACATAAAATTTCTTCATGCCTGATTTATCATACCTGACCAGCAATAGCATAAAGAATGGCAATGATGCAAGGTAAGCAGCAGCAGAGAGCAATCCCAATAAGACATGCTAATACAACACAAAATATGGCAAAGATTACGTCAAAAGCCAAGAATACCACCGCCAACCTGCAGTACTCACAAGACCAGAGCTCTATTAGGCCTCTTTTGGTAATAAACAGATATAGGGAAATGGAGAAAAAAAAAATTGTACAAGATGAATAGTTTTTCAAGCAAGCAGCTGATTAAGAGACATCTGGACCTCTAATGAAGAATTGTATAGTCTCAACCAATGAAATGTTAACATGTTACATGTGTTTCATGTATTCATGGTGTCTTTTACACGTTATTCACCAACTAACCAAACTCAGAATCATGCTTGTTCACCAATTACAATTATTCCTGTAGTATCACTTAGGAAGTCCTAATTGTTGTTTGTGATGTCATAACAAGTCTTTTGCATCCTATATATAAATAAAAGATACAAAACCTATTACTGCAGAAGGACCATCTTCATCTATTCCTGCAGCAATAAGTTAATGTTTTCAAACATTTGCTTGGTGGTGATGCAAATTAGTTAAGCAAGCTTATGAAGAACAATTGGCACACTTGAAGAAGGGAGAAATGCCTCTACATTTTAAGCTATTTCAAGTTAGCATGTGAAGCAAGTGACAGGTATGTTTCATGAATGCCACCCCAAGCTCTTATCACCTAAATCTCAGATTGCTTTTCATGCTCTTTTGTTTGGTTCATGGGCTTGGAACCATAACAATGTTGTCTAATTTTTTATTATTCCTAAAAAAACATATGTTTTATATGATAAAATTAAAACAATTTATAATCGTTCCAGCACAAAAAAGTGGTGCATTTAGAGAATCCACGCCCAAAAATGGATAAGCCGATAGGATTACTGTAATGGTTTCATTTCGGAGAAACAAAAGATCTTGCAGATGACATGAAGAAGGCATGGCTGAGCACTCAATAACTAGAAAAGAACAAGCTGGAGCGTTAAAAATAAAAATTTGCTGACTTACCAATATAGTCGTGGAGCGTTTTCTAGAAGAATTTCGCCACCAGAGACAACCCAGTAAAAGCCAACTATCCACCATAGAAATGATGCCATTGTGTTGACAGACTCACATCGTTTCACGCTACTGTTGTTCCATGAAAATAAATTAGGATTGTGAATAAAGGATATACTTACTCGAGTCCTTATTGACATTTGATATTAATTGGAAATTACAGTTTCAAGAGGCCCAACTTAGAAAATTAAATAAAAATAAAAGAAGAAAAGAACAGAAAACTTCTTCGTGAAGACTGGAAGCTTTCGGATAGATAGTCCCATAACCAATTGGAATTGATTTGATTATGTCAAGTCAATAGTAAACATATATACACCATCATCTTTGTCAATCAAACACATGAATCACATTTGGATCATAATGACATTACTAAACACCTTTCGAGATCTAGGATTCTATTTTATCATCAACCCCACCCCAGTTCACGTTTTTTCCTTTTCTTATCAATGAACAGATCTCTTTACTATCATATCAGTGATACTCCAGATTTTCTCTTCTCTTAAGTATTAGGCATTACAACTATTAAATTCTCTGGCACAGTATAAGAGACCAAATCCAACATATTTTAAAGCTTAAACAAGGTTCAGCACCCCCAGTTGATGCAACCAAGAATAATTAACTGAAGTTAAGTTATTTTATATTTGAGCCCTCAGAATCTGTTATCACATAATCATGAGCTTTATAGTACATATGAGCATAAAACCTAAAGACTAAAGTTTAAGGACATAACAATGGCACATATTCAGATACTTCAAAAAATAACCTAACTTAGGATTGTTTAGAGATAAGGAGGATACACATCAAAATCTAACTATTCTGGAATTCATCGACAAACTACCATCCTGGCAGACTACTATTACTCAGAGGGCATATAGCCATATAGGTAAACAAGCACTAGACTTTTTTCCCCGTGTGTTTTAATCGCCAACTACAATAGTTAGAAAAGAACAAGCTGAAGCATTAAATACAAGAGTTACACGCTCCCTGTTTGATGACAACTTGTACATATCTCTTTAAGCGACAAGAAAGCACAATCTCAAGTTACACATTTCCAAGATTCCTAAATTTGATATCTTTCAGTTCTTACACATAGAAAATAGCCATGTAAGGAAGTAAATTGAAAACTCAGAAAATCCCAAATTAGCAAACAAGCTGACAAGCAACTGGGAGAGCACTAACCTACATTAGCTCTCAGACCATTTAACTAACAACATTGCACACGTTGAAACAATTGATAACAAAAAAAAAAGAAAAAAAAGAAGAAAGAAGCTTATTTGATATAAGCAGCAATGAAACGAATTTCTACTGACCTGGAGGCGTCAGTGATGCCTAAGAAGCCATTTCTCCCTTCATCTTCTTCCTCATCGTCACTCTGATACTCATCCTCACTGCCGTTCTCCCTTTCCCTACTCCTCTCGCGCCGCGAATTGCGCCTATTGTACTCCACCCAAACAAGGACCACATGCACCAAGCACTGCAGCGCGTACCCGCACACCCAAACCCTAATCGGCACATTGGGGTTCTCCTTCGCCGTGCAAATCAACAGAACCACCGACACAACCACGAATGCCAAATTCCACATAATGTCGAGAGCGACCACCGGCTTCGAGTACCCCCAATCGGCGCGCCGCTCCTCCAGCTCGCGGGCGGCGGTCTCCCGCACCAGCACGGAGGCGCCGCGGCGCTGCGTGGTGGCCGCCGCCCGGGAGAGGATGAGGGAGAGCGCCGAGGAGCGAGACGCCGCGTTTGACTGCTGCCGGGGGCGGAGGAGCGGCGCCGCGGGGGAGGTAGCGGAGGACATGCTTCGGATAATTTTGAAAAGATAAAACTAAAAAACGATTTGATTGAGGTGTAGAAAAGAATTTAGGGGAGTCTCGAAATGGTTAGTGAAGAAGCCATCGATGGAGTAGGTTTTCTCTGTGTGTGTGTGTGTGTGTGTGTGTGTGTTTTGATTGACTTTTGTGTCAGTCCGAATGAAATGTGTGTACTAATATATGGTTATTTTAATTCTTTATTTAGGAAAATTAATATTATATGGATAATTATGCTACTTAATTTGTACTACTACTTTTTTCTTCCTTTATTTAGAAAAATTAATATTATATGGATAATTATGCTACTTAATTTGTACTACTACTACTTTCTTCCAAAAAGAAAGTTATTACTACAATAATGTCTAAATTCATCAATCGACATTTGATTAACTGAAGTTCCAAATTCGGACTTATCAACTTCACTTTTGTCGTATTTCAGTATATTTTGGTTGAATTCAAATCTATTTTAGACTTTATAGTTTTTTTTGTTTTATTAGAATCCATGTGATGACATTTTTCTAATGAATGAATCTTTCGATAATTATATTCCACACCATAAATAATTATTAAAGTAATTAAACCCTTTCTATTTTATTTGTTTTCACACAGCTGCAAAACTATGTTTCTTTTTCCTCTTCTCATCCATTTTGCAAATTCAATCTCCACAAATTTTAGAAGACTGTTTCTATTTTTATGTTGAGATATTGTTATGTAATATCTTAGTGGATATTGATTTTTAGAATTTTATTTAGTGAAAGGAGAAAAAATGGTATTTTCGGACTTTTTTCTCAATATAGGCAAAAAGAAGATACAAGTTTTTTAAATGGATTTTTTTTTTAGTTTTTACAAATGGGTAAGACACATGAGCGTGAAGACGCATGAGCCTCATGCGTCTCACGATAAAACGACGTCCGATCGAGTGAAACAGTGCACACACTTCTACCTGACTGGGTAATACTATCTGGAAAATCAGAGTGTTCCATCTGACCCGGTGAAACGGTGCACACTTATATTCGGCTGGGTAAGACTGAAGACGAATTAACTTCATACATCTTAGGGTGAGACGCATGAAGCTCATGCGTCTTCGTCATTCTATACATATCTGGGCAGACGCCATTGCACACACACAAAATATTTTTTTAAAAGCAAATTTTCGTTGTTTATTTTTGGCATTTCTGGCAAAATTTGTTTGAACATCAAGCTAAGGTTTGTAGTTTTACTGTTATTGTTAGATTTATGTTAATTCTCACATTTTTGTTTACATTTTATATATTTAGGGTTTAACTAATTTATGATGAAATTTTGATATATTTAGGTATTTTTGATTCATTTTAAATAATTAGATACATTGTGATATGTAAAGATAACAATTTATTTTGTAATTGAGATATTAGATGGTATATAATAGTATATTATCTTGTTAGATATTGTAGTTTTAGTAATATATATTAGGAGTTTGATAATATGACTAAAAAGATTGGATATATAGAGATGATAAATTATTGTATGTTATATTAGTTTAGAATGTGTATGTTAATTGGATGATATATTGTAGTGTATTGTAGTTTTGAATGTGTAATTTTGGTTATGTAGAGATAAATATATTTTATTGTTGGTAAATTATCTATTATTGTTGGGAAATTGCCTATTATTGTTGAAAAATTGTCTATTTATTGTTGGCAAATTGCCAATTATTATTGGTAAATTGTCTATTTATTGTTGGTAAATTGTCTATTATTGTTGGAAACTGATTATTGTTGTTTGAAATTTTTATGAAAAATTTGGATTTATATTCTTATTATGTTTGATTTTTTGACATCGTATTTGCCTAACTTTATTTATTAGAAATTGTATAATGGCAAGCTCATCACAGTCAATTGTTCAATTGTTCTGCGACCTAAAGGATATTTCGGTTCTATTTTTACAGCGAGATCACATTTCGAAAAAGATTTTGGCAGACCAAGATCGGAAGTATTTTCAAGTCAACAGATATGAGAGCAAGTTATGGGATTGTAAACCCATTCATCAGCGGGTTGTGGAGTATGCTCATGAGTTTGGATTCGGCGGTCTTTTGGCTTATAAGAAGCCAAAAGACATCGATCATTACTTGATCACCGCTTTGGTTGAGCGATGGCGACCAGAGACTCATACCTCTCATCTCTCTATTGGTGAAGCGATTGTGATGTTAGAAGATGTAGATGTACTTTGGGCTCTTAGAGTTGATGGATTTATCGTGATTGGGGTGGACTTAAACTTGAAGACTGAAGTATGGATGAAAGAGTGTCACCGCTTATTGGGCTATACCCTTCGTGACACTGAAATGAAAAAGACTGGCATTTATCTAGCAGCACTGACTGCTAGGATGAGTGAGCCTCTAGCATATGACATCGACGACGAGGTTTACCTCCAACGGGAACGCATGTATGTGCTCGTTTTATTGGGTGGGTTGATATTCCCTAACAGTACCAGTTGCAAGGTGACATTAATATATATGACTTTATTAGAAGATGTCGATGTGGCTTCGCGGTATAGTTGGGGCAGCGCACCACTGACCGCGCTCTATCATAATCTATACGAAGCAACATATGTCACAAGAAGGATATTGGTGGCCCCCTAGTATTTCTACAGCTTTGGGCCTGGGAACAAATTCATATTCTGCGAGCTGAGTTCCTATATCCTTCTGTTAACACCGACCATACTCCAGCTACATGTACGTAAGTAGATTACTTCTTTATTGTTTATGCATCAGATCTTGTAACGATTGTGATTGTTTTTATTTTTTATAATTTATATTGTCATGTGGAATGACCCTATGCGTCTGACAAGATCTTCTCAACATTGCACTGAGCACTATCGGGAGCAATTAGCATGGGTGCAACCTAGCCAGGTATACTTATGTCTTTTTCTTATAATTTATCGTTAAGTTACCTTATCATTTTGAGTGAGAAAATAATTTTTTTTTTCCAGTTCATATGGCCGCTTTATATGGAGCGCCTCTTGCCGTATTTTTGCATAGCTTGTGAGAGTTGTTGGAGGGCAACCACATTCTTGATATGTTGGCATATCATGGAGCCACATGAGTCGCAGAGAGTTATGCGACAATTTGGCATGTCCCAACATATTCTTGGACTCGAGCATATGTTACCCATGACTACTCATATGAAGGTATTTCGTCTTGGTAAAGCAAGGAAGAATTGATATGTCGAACATATCAAGTACGTTGAAAAATGGGATGCGCGGCACCAGTTGGTGCAAGATGCAGTAGATGACCTATCTGGACGAATGACACATGAGTATATGAGGTGGTATGGGTCGTTCATTGTTGCATACATCACTCAGCCAGACACACATCACTCGTGAACCTTTCAACACATTATTGTAGCACCCTACTATGTTAGTTGTAGCCTCGCCCCATCTACGACATTTGTCATATGGCGGAGTCCACTTCGCTCTATCTAACTCTTTGAGGTACCTCACAGCCCCATCACTAAAAGACACAAGTACACGCATTTGTTTGTTAAATTTGTGCTTTTGTGTTGCAATGCTCATTGTCCATACCAAACTTTTCACATTTACGCCCTTATACGTTTGCAATACGTTTTTCCTAACGTGCACCAAGCAATATCTGTGATGACCTTTTGGTGCTTGTTGTCATACCTTAGAATTCATGGCATTTATGATTATGTGGTGCCTATCAGATTTTATGCCCAACTATCTATCACCAATTGCTACATAACTCCTAACAATGTTTATAAACCAATTCCAACCGTGATTGGTTTCTTCATCCATAATAGCATACGCAACAAGCAAACACTTCTTGACATCAAAACCTACTGTAATAAGTAGTTTACATTTGAGTCTTCCCCTTAAGTGTGTCTCATCAACAGTTAAAACTGGTTTGCATGTTTGAAATGCAAATAGGGCTGGTCTAAATGTCCAAAATACATACTTAAAAATCTTGTTCGTCCCGGAGTTTAATCTCTCATCATGGAACCAGTCAACAACCGTACTAGGGTTCTGTTTCTGCAATACAACCATATACTTGGGCAATTCTCTAAATGAACCCTCTCACCCGCCATATACAAGCTCAATTGCGTTTCTACGAGCACACCAGGCTTTTTTCTAGCTACATTCCACATGGTATTTGTCTTCCACGTATTTCTTGATGGCTGACTACTTGTAATCAACATCATTTTTAATTTGATGCCTAACACACAAAGCAATCATTGTTGACATAAAGTTAGGGCGCTCCCTTGAATTTCAATGACCAAGACAAGTGTGCTCATTAACTCATGTTCTTCTTTCTCATCTTCCATCATGCTTTCGCAATGTTGCTCGAACCTCCCAACTGCATTTTAGCCCAATCTGACTAGCTCGACCTTACAACCCATACAGAAATTTGTATACCGCATACCATCTTTTCCCTTTGCTTTCAACAACCAAGAACTATCGCATAACTTCCAAATGCCACAAAGTCAAAACAGTCTTCAAATATAGCTTGCTATCAAACTTTGTGCCCAAGTCGATATGTGTGAGATTACTCTCATCCCAATATCATGTGTTTTCTGTATTACCATAAAAAAAATAGGTACACTATACTCTCCAACTTAACTAGATACAGACTGAAAATACTCTAACCTCGTATGCACATACTGCGGAACTGATTGTTCCCCACACACTGCCGGAACATATGGTTTGGCTAAAGTAAATAACTCATCATCACAAGAACTTTTATCTGATTCATCACTAAAATGTTCTGAGCTATTTGAATCCTTAGCCCACGAAGGATAACACAGATCTAAACCACCATAATCTATGCTATCACTATCATTTGCTTCATTTTTCGGAACATACGTGTTGTTTTCACCATCAAATTTTGTAGCTCAAATTTATACCTACAACATTTAATTCATGACTCATCCTCAAATCCTTTTGCTCTTGATGTTCGTCCCTCCTAAATGCCCTTGCTTCATAAGTAGTGGTTGCCTGAAATTCTTGTTGAGTAACCGTTGCAAACTCAATCATTAGTTCAACTTGACTTGTTTCAACACTATCACTGAACATATATTGCATGTATTCTTCATCAAGTGGCATGCTTACATAGGTATATCCATTTCTCAGAACTACAAGACATCTCCATATTATTGAGATTTTCTGGTGATCTATATCTACTCTCATCCTTTCAAAAATCATCGTAACTAATTCATCATATGAAATACTATTATTCAATACAATGTATGCTTTCGAATATGGTGGGTCATAAATGATACCAATACCAACAAGATGGATTATCTTACCACCCTAATATAGCATCACATATGACGACATAATTCCTGTAATAAATCCATAATTAGCATGTGTCTAAACAATATTTTTTTCAAATCCCTAAATATATATAAATTTAACAAAAATGTAAGAATTAAAACATAAATCTAACAATAACAATAAAACTACATACCTTTGGATGATGTTCAACAAAATTTGTCTTAAATACGCCAAAAATCGGAGGAAACGACGACCATTTGGAATGTGTAATTATGTGTTGTGCGTTGTGAAGCGTCTGCTGCCCAAAATATGTATAGAATGGCGAAGACGCATGAGCTTCATGCGTCTCACCCTAAGACGTATGAACTTGATGCGTCTTCAGTCTTACCCGGCCGGGTAGAAGTGTGTGCACTGTTTCACCATATCGGGCGTCGTTTTATCTTGAGATGCATGAGGCTCATGCGTCTCACCTATTTGTAGAAGCAAAAAAATAAGTTCTCATTTAAGGAACTTTTATCTTGTTTTCGCTTCCATTAAGAAAAAAATCCGGTATTTTTCTGTCTAATCCTATGTGAGGACAAATAGAGCTACGACTGTCAAACGAACGATGAATCCTTAAAAACTGTTTTTATTCTATTATAATTTATGTGGAATTTCTTTTAATTAATAATATTTGATGACGTAATGTATTTAATGGAAAAACTAACCAATTTGGTAAATTCATTAAAAAAGATCCTACTGATATGAATTACTATAAAACTAGAATAACCTAATAAAATGAAAAAATTGTAAAAATCTATTGAAACAAAAAAAATAAATTAAAGTACGAGAATTGCCTTACTCTTTTTCTTCCCCGTATGTGATATCAATTATGTATGTGCTGATTGTTTGTGGATAAAATGTATGCCTAGTGTTATGGCCACAAGAATATTGGGAGAGAGCAAACTCTTAGTAATCCCTCCATCCACGAAAATTAGTCTGATTTGTGGACAGCATGAGTTTTAATGCATAATTGGTAAAGTACGAAAGAGGAAGAAAAATGGTTGGAGATATAAAAAATGATTGATAGAGTATAAGAGAGAGAAAAAAAATTGTTGGAAATATAAAAAGTGGTGGACCATAATGTTATAAATTGTAAATAGATTGATATACTGTCAGGAATTTTTCATAAATAGAATGAGATTATTTTTAATAGACGAACCAAAATAAAAAAATAGGTCTATCTTGTACAGGCGGATGGAGTAAATTTTACCACCTACACATAATATGTAGACGAAAGTTTGTGCATATCCGAATGCGTGCATCAATTTTATTTATAATTTACTAATTTTTAATTCTATTTTATTGATAAAATCCATTAAAGTGTGCCTCGTATTGATTGTTGAGTGAGGTCATTATAGTCGGCCAAACTATTGTCAATCAAATCCATGTCGGCTCCATTATTGGTCATGCAATTTTAATTCCCAAACATTAAACAAAATAATTTTCAGAATTTGTATCAATATAGCTGGAATTAGTATTCAGCAATCAACCTAATTGATAACAGTGATGTCAACATTCGCATTTTTTACCTAATGTCTTACACTCTTCGATAATAAAAAAAGCTCTGTGTGCAGCCAAATTCTGAGTGGCATAAAGATAATGAGGTTTCATTTTTTTACTACTTAGCAATGTACAAAAGTATGTACTTGATGTTTATGTACATATATTTAATATAAGAGACCGAGGGCAAAAGTGGACTTCCGAGATGCAAAGCCCCAAAGATAATGAGCAGTCAGACCAAAGGCAACGACCCATTCACTATCCAGCCCAAACTGAAATATTCAAGGGCAGAAATAATTAAAATTAAAATATTTAACACACTGACGTATATCACACTTTATTTTATTTTTAAATGCGAAGCGTATATTGCAATGATTATGAAATTTAAATAACAATTCTCAACTCTTACTCGTCAGCATAAGCTATCTACACGTCATTAAATTAATGGAAATGGAAATGGAAATGGAAATGGTTGGCTTAAATTAAGGATTTTCTTGCGACGCACTCCAAAGCCGAACACCGTCCGTGCCTTACGGCTTTTATAATATGGTTGTGATTTAGGTATCTAATGATGTCGTACGTTATTGAAAACCATGTCCATTCATTACTAAATTTAGTTTTCTTAATTGTGGGAGATGTTTAAATAAGGAAATTAGGAAAGACACACGTCAATATGATAGAGAGAGTTGGTGTATCACTTATATTACCTATAAGTCAGCCTAAATTAGTGTTTTTCATTCCATTTTCAAAGCTTCGTCTCATCAATAATTTTTTTAATGTATAGTCTTATTATTGTTGTTGTTTCTGTCATTATTGTGTAGTTTTATAAAAAAAATTAATTTAATGACAATGAAATTCCCTTTTTTTTGTTAATGCAACACACATGACAGTTTGATGCGTTAATATATATACATGGATATATTTTGTTGTCTAAATTATACTTGGTTGAAATAATTTGGACTACTCACTCTACATATGTAAGTGATTATAGTTTTTCATCAAACTATTATAAAATATACTCACTCATTAATCTATAACAGGACCACTCACTAGAGAATCAGTTATAGGCTTATAGCATATTGAAAATAACCCTTTTTTATTATTTGAGGGGATTTACAGATAGAAGTATGCACCACTTAATGTCTCCTTGAAAATTGTTGAAAATGACAAATTAAACATCAATTTATAGAAAAATGACCTACTTAATTTCAAAGCCATTTGGAAATGAACCTTTAATTTAATTTCAAAGCCATGGTTGACACCACCACCCCCGATCAATTGACTTTAGTTATGATAGATTTGTACTGTACATATTTATGTCGGTTCAATATTTGGACTAATAATCCAATCTAAAACCAACATTGTTTTCTATTTTATATTATTTTATATTATATATATATATATATATATATATATATATATATTATTTGAAGAAATACAGATTAACTCACTCACATTCTAATACTCGGTCAATGTTATTTCTTGTAACAACCACAGAAGCTTGGGAGGCATGAGAATTAGCGTTAAATATGATGTTTTACTGTTGGAAATTTTTTGTTTTCTTTTCTTTTTATGTATGAACCATCATAAGGTAACAGAAGTTAAATATTGAAGTAACATATTTTTTTTTTCTATATTTACATACTCGCTAATTTATTTAGGTGATTCAAATGCCAGACATATTAATTCGAGAAAAAAATATTTTACCAACTAAGTTGCATTTTCTGATTTTAAATAACATATTACTTGTAGAACTCAACTCCATTGTAGCAAATTAATATGATCATGTGTTTGTAACAAACACTTTTAACTTATATTCTAAAAAACTTAAAATTTGACATATGTTTCTTTGAATCCGACAAATCATAAATAATGGGAAAGGAGAGGCAACTTCGAATTCAAAAGATGGAGAACTTTTTCTTTGTATTTATGCATCTTTTAGTTGAAAAATGTTTATTTGGGTTGACTGTTTCAAAATTAGGGTATAAAATTTTCTAAAATTTTATTTAAATTATTATTCATTATATAATATTAAAATTTTCTTGTATAATAAATATGGTTAAAATAATAAAATTAATAGTGAAAAAATATTAATGAAATTATAATATATTTTTTCTTTGGAGTTGCATGAAATTGCAATTTCTCTTAATTGACTTCATTACCACAATTGATAACAATAATTAATTGCAAATACTAATGAATTTTATCTTATACAATCATTCTAATAGTATGTAAATTTCTGTAAAGTTTTCTAATTAAAAGTCATTATTGCAATTTTAAATTTTTAATGCCTTCGATTCTATCTATTGTTGGATTATTATTTTTCCTTTTGCCCGCGTTATGAAGCCAATTTGGGGCACAGCAACCTGCTGCCTGTTTTCCCCAATGCAGAGATTCCAATAATTAACTTCATTGAACTTGAATCATCACGTTCAAAGAGACCATAGCATAATCCATATACGTGCTGCTGCAAACAGTGTGATAATTCAAACGATACATCACGTTCATAAATTCCGCGAGAGGTGTCTATAAATTATTTTAGTCGGGGGCTACACAGAGGAGTTATAATTTAGGGTTATTTATCTATATTTTCATTAGATTCACGATCCGGGTTTTATGTGAAATTTTTCAGAATAATTTGGATAAACTTATTAATTTATTAGAAATTTAAAATAGGTGCCATATAGGTAAAATAGTATTATCATAATTTTTATTATTATTTTAAAGAAAGGGCAATAGTGGTAAAGTTGAGGGCAGTGTTTAGAATCATCTAATATATAATTTAAAAGATCAGCATAATACATCATGAGTCTTTAATTTATAAAAAATCTTTGGTTTGAAGAAAATAAGATATTAGGGTGTGATAATCTATTACACCCTTAATATGCATAGTGTTGAATATTGAGATCTGTTTTACAGAGATACGGACTTGCCGGAAAGTTACACGGAAATTGAAGAATTACAAACGAACAAATACAATTGAACCAAACTAACAAAAAGAACTACAAAACCCGTATAAGCCGAGTCGAG
>JAYDZE010066850.1:0-25407 GCA_034509125.1 Monilaria moniliformis | reverse complement strand
TTATGTTCCAGTTTTAAAAGTTATGGGATTGACCAGAAGTCAACGAAAAGTTATGATTTAAATGGCAATTATCCCTAGATATAAATGTAATATGCTAAAATACTTTATAATTATTTGTATCCTTTAGAATTTTAATTGATGTTTTATAGATAGGACCATTTGTGATATTTTATCCCACTTTTTGGTCTCATTTTATGTCAAATTATAAAAAATTATGTAAAAAAAAATCTTCAATTTTCAATCTCTTGTGTTTTACTTAATTATGAAGTCATTATTAGATTTCATTGATCCAATTAGGATCTATAATATTTTTATATTTAATTTGAGATTTTTAATTAATAATAAAATAAATTTTTATATTTATCAGATAAATCGTATTCAAATAAAGAATGCTGAGACAAACAAAGATTATACAATTAAAGAGATGGGACCTACTTGAATTGAAAAAATGAAACATTTAGGGTGGGATGTTGGTAACGACTAACGAGTAAAGTCATGATTCGTGAATATACAATCAAAGCAGCAAAAGCGCGTTGCCCCTGATTACTGAGATAATTACTTAATCACCACTTATTAATTATGGTTTATGAAAATGTAATGAGGAAGCTGCTAGCATATGATGGTGGGCCAATCGGCAATTAAGGTTAAGGAATCTTCCTGCTTTCTAGTATATTCACTCTCCACCGCCCCTACTACACTCTATACATCCACCACGCGTACGGCCCAGATTCATTACCAAATATTTTATCGCAATCCAGTCAAAACTATACTCTGACCAGGAATTTAACTTTTTCCTACCTCGACCCATCTAACATTTTCTACGATAAAAATGTTATTTTCCACGCAACAGTTATTTTCCTACCAAAAAAATTCTATATAAAGCGGCCACTCCCCTCGTTCAAAATCGAACACACCAAACAAGCAACCAAAAATCTCACTCTTTCTTTCCTAAACGAGAAAGCTTTTACATTTCCCCTTCAAAAATGACGCCGGAAATCATGAACCGTCCCTTGAATCGGGGTGCCTCCGGTCTGGCGAAGGCCGGCAGCCTGCCCAGCCGCGCTTATGTCACGTTCCTGGCCGGTAACGGCGACTACGTGAAGGGCGTGGTGGGGCTGGCCAAGGGGCTGAGGAAGGTCGACACCATCTACCCTCTCGTTGTGGCTGTTCTCCCCGACGTCCCCGCCGAGCACCGCCAGATACTGGTGGAGCAAGGCTGCATCGTCCGTGAGATCGAGCCGGTTTACCCGCCGGAGAATCAGACGCAGTTCGCCATGGCCTACTACGTCATCAACTACTCCAAGCTCCGCATTTGGGAGGTATATACGAATTTGGTTACACACAAAATTCATAGAATTAATTGCAGGATTTGATGTAACTAAAAGTTGTTTAAATCAAATTTGCAGTTTGTGGAGTACAGCAAGATGATCTACTTGGACGGAGATATCCAGGTATTCGAGAACATCGACCATCTCTTCGACATGGATAACGGCTATTTCTACGCTGTGATGGACTGCTTCTGCGAGAAGACGTGGAGCCACACGCCGCAGTTCCAGATCGGCTACTGCCAGCAGAGCCCGGATCGGGTCCGCTGGCCCGAATCCCTCGGCCCGAAGCCGCCCAAGTACTTCAACGCCGGAATGTTCGTCTTCGAACCGAGTCTGCCGACTTACCACGACCTGCTGCAGACGCTGAAGATCACGCCGGCGACGCCCTTCGCCGAGCAGGACTTCCTCAACATGTTCTTCCGCGACGTCTACGTCCCCATCCCCAACAACTACAACCTGGTGCTGGCGATGCTGTGGCGCCACCCCCAGAACGTGCGGCTGGAAGAGGTGAAGGTGGTGCACTACTGCGCCGCCGGAGCCAAGCCGTGGCGCTACACCGGCGAGGAGGAGAACATGGACCGCGAGGACATCAAGATGGTGGTGGATAAGTGGTGGGATATTTACAACGACGAGACGCTCGACTACAAGGGAGAGGTTGCTTCTGCCGAGAATTTGCCGGCGGTGATCCCGGTGGGCGGAGTGGTTCGTTATGTCCCGGCCCCTTCCGCCGCTTAGACCTGGCACTGGCTTCGCGTGTTAAATCGGCTTGCGATTATTTTTTATTTTTATTTTTTTTTACTTTTTCTGGAGTGTTGAATTACAGTTGGGCTTCAGCTATTAGAAAGAGGCCCACCAGGAAATTACACGGGTAACCGGGGGTACGGTGCATGCCTGTGTTTTCTTCCTTTTTATCATTTTTCTCTGTCCTGACGCCGGTGAGTGATCCGGTATGTCACCATCTCACCAGTCTTGTAATTACTTCAAATATATATATTCATACATACAGTTATATGCTATTACCTTAATATTAAGTTCACGAAAATTAAAGTAGAAAATATGAAATATCAGAAACAAGTATGAAATCTGTTTACACCGGTTACGCCTAAATATATTTCAATATGAACTATTTATCTTCAAAAATATTTAGCATGTTGTTCGCTAATAATATTTTACTTGATTCTAAATCATTTACGACCCATATGCTTTGGTGTTCTACAAATGCATGCATTTTAATTAAACCTCTTTCTTCTGCTTAAAAATAAAAAATGACCATAAAGAAGCCCCGAATTTTATATGTTTGCCTTAAGTTGCAACTAATTCCTAATCCTTTTTTTTTTGCCATTTCGTAATTGTGAAATTAAGTGTTTCTCGTGCACATAAAAAAAGAGGAGAGAAACGTTTCGTGGAGAGGGAAAGTAAGAAATGAAAAAAAGAAAAGAAAAAAAAAGTCACATCATACCGTAGCATATTTTAAATTTATATATCAATACCTAATATTCAAACATCAAAGGGTGATTTGTCCCTTTTACCACTATAGGCTCAAAAAGATTATTAAATCAGTCATTGTATTCCAGTCAAGATTAGTTATCCGTAACTTAAATTTCATATCCCTTTACTGCAACAATTTAAGAATTGAGTAGTGATAATTGTATATACATAATTGAAATTTTTAGATATTTTATATTTAAATTAATTTATAAATATTAATTAATTTAAAATAAATTAATATATTACATATTTATCCTTCTGAAATAATTTTGGAAAAAATTTAACTTTTCCATTGGATATCTATATATTTATCTCCAAATCAATTTTGTGTTTCTATTTAGAGGATCTATCAAACTAATTTTTTAATCATATAATTGAAAATATAGTATGGGCAATTTCGTAAAAATAATAATATAAATAGTAATAAATCAGGTCAAATAAAACCAATTCAGTTCAATTTAAAATTTAGAGATTTTATGTATGTACAATTATGTACATTTATGTTTTTCCTTAAGAATTTATGTTACTGCGATCAATTCCAAACTAAAGCTGTTTAACTATTTGTCGTTTTTTAGTAAGGCAAAGGATATGATTATCTCGTTAGTTAAGGAGTATTAGTCTCAATAATTTTTCTACAAGTTATTATCTGCATAAATTTGTGCATTTACTCTGAAAAAAGAATATAAAGCCACACATTTTTTTTGGAGACGGTTAATACTTTATTAATGTACTATATTAAAATGTTGAAAATTATAGCACTAGATTACAACTCCAAGTGACATAATAAGCCTATTCGTCTATGTAACTAATAAATATATTCTATATATATATATATATATATATAATCATGATTCGTCAGCTATTAGTAAACAGTTTTACTAGAGCAATTTTCTTATTATTCAAAAAGAAGAAAATGGTGGAGTCTATATAATTTAAATCTTCTGTTATGTTAATCCCCATTAGTTACTTAATCTAGTCGGTTGTGCCGTTAATAGAGTAGTCAGAGTCAAAGATGTAGCAAAACGCCAAAAATAAAAGGAAGACCAACTAATTAACGACCAACAAAATCTAATGACTAATGACGTGAAAGAGAGGTATAACTTCCACTTGGACACGTGTCTCTATTTGATGACCAAATCTGAACTGCTATAACTAGAGATTTCTACGTGGGACCCAACCAATCACCACGTGCCTTCTGTGTTTTGGCACTCCACTGCCACATGTTGTGCTTAATTAATATAAACCCCACGCGTAATCAAAGTCGAAGTAATTGTTACTTGGGCACGTGGAACATTATGGGACATAATGTTTAATATTTGGTCCACCTACGAATTGTCCCTACGAGTTAAGAAATAGTTGATACAGAATATATAAGAGAGTAAAACATCGTATCGTTTTTATATATATATTGTAATGTTTGATTGACTAGGTAACTAGTGAGTTGACGCCTATATGTTTTATTTGGCACTTGGCGGTAGGATTGTCAGGGGTAAGGGTGTGCATTTAAATTTCGGTTTAGATTTTGCCTAATTCGAATTGATTCGAATTTATTTTGAAATTAAATTCGAAACGAATCGAATTATCTGAAAGTCTGAAATCCGAACTTTAAAATTCGATCCGAACCGAAAATCTGAAATTACATAAAAAATCCTAAAAACCTAACAAAAATCCAGAAATCAAAAAATCTGAAAATCTGAAAATTATAAAACAATTTTTATAAATTAATATCAATAAAGTTTGTAGTATAGAAAATATCATGTCTCAATATTTATGTAGTACGAGTGTAAAATTGAGGGTCTTAATTAGAGAATATATTTTGAATTTCGAATTTATTCGGTTTTTAATATATCTGATTCGATCCAATCCGAAATTTGCCCAAAATGTAATACGAACCAAACCGTACCGAAAATCCAAAAAATCTAAACCAAAATTTAAATTTCGGTTTGATTTGGATAGGATATTTGATTTTGGATATTTTGCTAACCCTAGTCGAGACAGACGTGGTTGAACGCCAATATGTATTATTTGGCAGTTGGCAGTGTTGTATCAAAATTAAAGGTAAGTCCAGAATTACATAAGTTCAATTTATACATTATTGGGGTTAGATCTGATGTAGTTATTGTAAATTGTAACACAAAAACTTATTTGAGACCGTTTCATAATTCAACAGGTCAAAATTCGAATTTTATACATATCTTAGTATTATATTTATAATTTTATTGCCCGACTTTGGATTCAAATTTGACTTATCTTAAGGTAAGACTGTCTCCTCCTAATTTTGGATAGGGTTAGTTGTAAATTAAATCACAATTTTGCAAAACTTGGATAAATTAAATTTAAATTCAAATATATTGTAATAATCTCTCAATTTCAAATTTGTTCCGCTATTTCCTGCAAAAAAAGACCCCATAATCATAGTTTGGAATAAAAGAAAGGGCCCTATAATATATATGTTCTGTAATTTGGGCTAACTATGTTACAAATATATGTGAGGTGGACGGCCCAGAAAATAACCTCAAATTTCATGGTTCATTTGATTCATTATTTTCCCAAAGATTAAATAGCTCTCATTTTACTCATTATAGCCACTCAAATAAAAAATAAAATAAATATTAAAAAAATACAAATTTACCCCTCGTTAATAATTCAAACAATGACACTTTGCTCCTCCTATGCTTTGGAAAAGAAAAGATGAATTACCCAGTTAGACTATCATCATCCACGACTTTTATTCGACCCAATCTAATTCAACTTTTTAATAAAATATTCATTTATTTCTCATCCATATACACAACCTCCAACTTAATATAATTTCTACTTCCATTCGTGACCCCAACTCAACCTAATAAAATATTTTATTTTTTTATATATTTTAAATTATGTATAAAAAATATAATTAATTTTAATATATTTAAAATATTTAAAAAATTGCATAAAATATTTAATATTTTTAGAAAAAAACATCATTTTTTATTTTTATAATATATATATTTATTTTTATTTTATTTATATATTATATTTAAATAAATAAAAAATTATATTGCATGTGACACGTGTCACTACCGCAATAGCTTCTTTTTTTTTTTACCTTGAGGCTGCTGGAGCTTTAGGTCACACAAATCATCCAACTTTTTATTTTTATTTTTTTAATTAATGGTTTTATCTTGTAGCTGGTAACTCTTGGCAAGAGTCACCAATGGTGGTGGTAGTCTTACAGCCCCTAAATCACATTCTTAATAAATCATAAATTCGGCCATGATCTTCATCCAAAACGAAGAGTCTGCTCCATCTTCATTGATAAATGTAAGTAGTATTGTTGGAGGACGAGGATTCAGAATTCGTCTTTCACCCAACAAAGTGACAAACATCACTAAATTATAAATTTGTGATTATTATCAACATTGCTATTATCACCTATAATTTTTCTTCCCAAAATGCTAAGTGACCGCACCACAATGAACCAATATTGTTTAAAAGGATTATATCGTCATTATTTCACTTTATTCACAATTTGGTAATTTTTTAGAAGAGAAAAAATACGTTTTATTCCTTTAAGATAAGATATTAAGTTATATTTAGAGTTATAATACATTAAAAGAAAAAAAATTACTGATTAAAAATGATTGTCTAATTGGGCCGACAGATCTGGCTTTAGTGAGCTAAGAACGCACCAGTCCGTTGTCCTTCCACTGCAGGGAGCGGGAGGTAGTCGCTGCTCTGTGAAACCAGCCTGACGCGGTGCCCTCCACTCTACGGGCCAAGAAACTCATGCCTTCGCACGAGACCCGTGGCCCAACCTCCCAGCTTGGAACGGGCGGGCTAGAATTAGAGTTTCGAAGCCCAGCCAGTTTGTTCGGCCCAACATCCAATCATTTCAAAGCCCCCACTTGGGTTACAAGCTCGCGTTACAGAACTCGGCAATAGCATCTGTAGTGATTTAAGTATATATAGATTGGTAATTAAGCTTCTAACATCGATGTGGGATCGTAGGTATCAAAGCACACCTCAACTATGACAAGAATTTTACTCACATGGAAACAAGAAAGCACTCGAAATTTACTAGTTATTGCAATCCAGTACCCTAAATTGGGACATATTTTCGGAAATCATCCTTATACTGTAAAAGGGATTGACAATATCCTGTAAGAAAGCACATAAATAAGTGTGTGAATATAGGTTCGTATGATAAGTATAGCTGCTCGAATAAATGATATCAACGCCCAGGGACTGCTGCAGTACTTCCTCCTCACTCTTGCCATCCATCTCCTAAATCGAAGTCAGATCACATATCTATTCAAACGTTCGAACACATCTGAGTAACAAAAATCTGATGAAACCCAATTTGTTGAACATGCGGCAGATCATCTCATCACTACCTAGGAAGTTGTTAGTGATCCCACAACGTAGTAGGATTTTAACATCTTGGGTGGATCTGATGAGACAATGCATCAAAACTGCGTCGTGTATTTAGGATGATGATTGGGAAAGCATAGCTCAAATGCAATCAAGTTCCTTAACATAGACTCAGTTTTATCTGATATGTATAACGGTGGGAGTTTTATGACTCCATTGCCCAAACTGATATCCCATAATCTATAGACTCTTTGAGTCGAATCCCAGCCACTCTCAGCTCTGAAGCAAAAGATGAGTGCTCCACCATGTTGCTTTGCTCGTGACCATTGTTTTGAGTGAAATAGTTTGCTGAGAATGAAAAGCAAGATTGATATATTGGGCCTAATAGATGGTCAACATTGTGCAATATGTCTGGTCTTGAATCGAGTTTTGAGAAATCAGACCATGGAAACTTGTCTCCAAGATGATACATGTTATCCTCTGGATCTTCCATCTTTGTCGAATATATAGCTGATTTAACAACATCAGATCATGTCTTATTTGGCTTAACATATAGTCGTATTGAAATATTTGATCATTCTTGTCTCTTAGATCATCAAACAAGTGTCTTCGTGTTAGCTCAATCACAAAGCATCCATTAAGAAGCAACACGTCCACAAAACGAGCCTTTTTTCCATAGTCCTTACTTCCAACACACATTTCTCTATACTCAATTCGTCTCTTCTTCTTAGTAATTTTCATAGATATAATAATATAGGGTTAGTTGCACTTTTATGCTCAAAGTTCAAAAATTTCTTAAAATATAACATATGTTTACTTTGATGTATTTGTTTCCAATACATATATTTTGTTCCAAATATTATAGATCGGACAAACTTTCTGATATTGATAGTCACATAGATAATCGGAAGAGTTAATTGTGCGAAATATATACAATATAGATAATAGAAATAAAGTGTTAGCCACTAACTTAATTTTAATATATTATATAATAATTATGACATAAAGATATTTAAATACTTATTTTAACTTCGTATATTTGGTACGAATGATAACCATTTGTGCTAGTCATGACACGAAACATTCTTATATACGTGGTACGAATTATGGCTATTTGTGTCAGTCATATCAGAACGCTGCGTGTTACAAGTACGAATAGTTCCAATTTGTATCAAGTCTTCTAGGTAGATTTCGGTCGATGCAATAATAAAACCAAATTGGCCACATTTATTTAAGGGACAATTTTGTTTAAATTTCTAAAAGAGTACACTTCAACTTTAGTCCCTTAAAGGGTCAAGGGACATTTTGAGAATAAAATTTATGTCCAAGTATCAAAAATGTGATTTTTTCGAATTCAATGAAATATTTTGTAATTTTTCGAGTATATAAAGATAATTTGTATTTTGTCCAATCTCTAGAGACTAAATTCAAAGTTCACTCTTTCTAAAAATAGACTAACATTTATACAATGACCATCCTTTTAATTTGAACCATCTATATACTTATCTCATATATTGCCTCTAATTGGAAAGTAGATTGAATTTAAACTCAATTTTAAAGAATGACGTGGAAAGTCTGATTATATATCTCTATATTTCCACAAATAAGCAAAAATCAACATAGAATCATCATATTTATTAAATTTTTCGTAAAAAAAAAAAGAAATATTTATCGGATTTTTATGTACACTGCTTCAGAACCCTAAAAGAATACAACCAACCATTGGAAACATAACAATTAACGAAGAAATACTCGTTCGCGAACTCACTCAACAAGACGGCGTCCGTTCAATTTGGCGGCGAGATGATGAGAGAGGAGAGAAAAGCCAGCTGTGAAACGGCCACAGCGGCTACAGTGAAGGAAAAGGGACAAGAAATTGCTAAAGAGGATAGAGAAGCAAGCTGTGAAACTGCTACAATGAAAGAAGCGGGAGAAGAAAAAGCAAACTGGGAGGGGGCAGCGAGAGAAGAGGATTGGGAGGGAGAGGAAGACGAGGACGATGAGTTTTACCTATCATCAGAGTCGGAAATAGCGGAGGCGCTGGACTTTTTGGACTCGAGAGAAGATGCAGAGGGCGGAATACTTGATGGCTCATTCACGCCGCTGCACACGCGGCGGCCTAACGCTCACGGTGGGCTCCATTCGCGGCCGAACAACTCTTCGCTTCAGCCCATATCGAATAAGTCGCAGAAAGTTGCCAATCACATCAGGGCTTCGCCGTTGGAGGTATTTTCCCGAGTTGCTAAATTTATCGTGTGTTTGAAGGGATAAAGATTGGATTTTATTTTGCATTTTTGTTGAATTTGTGGCTTTTGGTGTTTATGTTTAGCTGATTTTCTTAAATTGAGTTTTGGGGTGTTCCATGATTGATAAATGATCTAGGTTCTGTGTTTTTTGATTGGAATTGGAAACATTTAGGTATATTTTATCTTTTGTATGTATATGTTTGTGTGCGTATGTGTTGTTTTAGTTGGATTTTTGAGTATGCGGTTGCTCAAAGCAGTTGCCTTTATGCTGTTTAGGAACTGTTATGGAATTTTTTTTGCACCACTCTTTCATTGATTGCTTGTTACTTTTAGTTTACATGTTTTGCTCATTAGTTATGATGATGTGCAGGAGTGGGAAGGAAGGTTTGATGTTGGGATGTCAAACTCTGTTACCACTGCAATTCGTGGGAGTGTTCGTGATATGGCTATTGGTAAGACAAGGACAACTGAGAAAGCAGATCGCGCAACTGTTGAGCAGGTATATGGTGGTTGATAGAAATACATTGAAGATGCAGGTCTGTAGACCTTTGTTCATGCATTTCATAGGTCTGCTCCCTTGTTTATTAACGAGTAATTTCATTCTGGGGAGCTGATTGTTGCGAACATTACTGTGATGGAGTCATCATGGAGTAGCATGATGTTGCAGTTTGATATGAACTATACTGTTATGCTTAGAAATCTCTTCTTGCTTTCAGGCAATCGACCCTAGAACCCGTATGGTTTTATTCAAGATGCTTAATAGGGGTATATTTAATGACATCAATGGCTGCATTTCAACTGGTAAAGAAGTAAGTGTAACACCCCTCTGTGGTTGATAATTCTCTTTATTTCTTATTTTGCAATCAGTCTTGCGTATTGTGTATTATCCAGGAAGTCCCCAAGTGGTTGAATTTCTTATCTCATTGCTTAGTGAAGATGACTTGTACTTTGAGCCTCATATTTTTTCTTCTCTGCTCCAACAGGCCAATGTATATCATGCTACTAAATCTGATGGTCAGGAGCTTGCAATTAAGGTTTACAAAACATCAGTCCTTGTATTCAAGTATGTAACCATTTTGGTTCATCTCCATCGACTTTTTTTGTCATGCCCCTTGCTGTTAAACTTGTTATCAAATGGAAATATCCTTGAACTTTTAGACTGAATAAGAAAAGGGAACAGGGTCAAATTAACTCATCAACTATTTTTATATTCGTAGTATTCACTTTGGGTTTCTTCTTGTGAATGTTGGTCAGTGGGAGATGGTCTCACTATTAAACCTATTCATTGTTTGTTAATTATTTTCCCTCAAATTATTCATATGTTCTTATATTCCCTTAGTCTTGCTTGCCTTCTAACTATTGCTTGAAGGTGATTAGTTCACCAATAATGATGTATGTCTTATCTCTGCTTGGAGCCAACAGGGATAGGGATCGCTATGTACAAGGTGACTACAGATTCAGACATGGATACTGCAAGCACAACCCTCGAAAAATGGTTAAAACATGGGCTGAGAAAGAAATGAGGAATCTCATGAGGTAATCTTCTGAATCCTCCATTGTTCCTTTATGTTAGAATGAGGAACAAATTCGGAGTTCTGTTCTGCGCTTCAATCGGCAGCAGAATTCCTTAAAACACATCCATGATAAGCTGCCTCGAGAAAACTTTAAACAACTGATAGAGTGAAAAAACTCATTATTTTTCCTCTGATATGAATTTACACCTGCCAACTGAAGGCTAAAAGCAGCAGGAATACGGTGTCCAGCTCCACTACTTTTGAGACTCCATGTTCTGGTGATGGAATTTATAGGTACTTTTGCTGTGTTTGGAAATTGTGGTATTTATGTTGCACGGATTTATTTATTATCTCATAAATTATGTCTGATTTGGTAATTTGGAAAAGGCGTTACTTACATTGGCTAAATTTGTTTTTTCTCCAACACAGGCAAGGCAGGTTGGGCTGCTCCTCGGCTCAAAGATGCTGATTTATCTGACGAGAAGCTACGCGAATGTTATGTTGAGGTAATTTTTGATGCTCTTAGTTTTTTGCTCTTGATTGGTAGCTTACATCAACACTTAGCTTTTTGACATTTAAATGAAAGTTTTTTGGCATTTAAGGTTTAGGGAAAGTATTCGTTGGTGGTGGTCCAATGGATTGTTAAAATACTTTTAGCTCCTTTTCTGAAACAAATAAGTATATAGTAAACTAACCATACTGCCTTTACCTTCTCGGTGCCAGATGATTATGTCGATGCGGACATTATATCAGAAGTGTAAGCTAGTGCACGGAGACCTTAGTGAGTATAATATACTTTATTATGAGGTAAGCTTTTGTTTTTCTCTCATATACCATTTTACAATATATATATTACTAGTTTAATTGATTTATTTTGTTATGCAGGGCCACTTGTACATTATTGACGTGTCACAATCAGTTGATCTCGATCATCCTCATGCCCTAGATTTCCTTCGAGAGGATTGTATACATGTTTCAGTACGTGTCTCTCTGATTACTGCCGTCTGTTCTGCTTTCTTCGTTTACTTTATATTCTGAGTTTTATAAGTTTCCTCGTCACTTTCATACAGGATTTTTTCAAGAAACATGGGGTGGCAGTTATGACAATACGGGAATTGTTTGATTTTATAGTCGATACCACTATTGGTGATGATTCTGTGGATAGTTATCTGGAAGAGGTATGAAATATTCACACAAATACCCAACCCTAACATATGAAATATGAACTCAAACTCTTTAAAGACTCGTATCATTCTTCCTTCTCGTCAATATGTTCTCTTTAGGTGCAAAAAAAGATTTTGGCTAGAGGCCATGAGATCTCCGCTGAAGAAGAAATTGCAGATTTAGTATTTGTCCAGGTTTGTGATTTTGTATGCTTCTTCATATGCATATGTATATATATATTCTGTAAAAACCAACCTTATTTTGTTAATTGTGAACGAAGCATTATTGTAATATAGAGAAACCATTATATTATTTGTAAAAAGCATAATCATACAGAACATTTTTTTTTATGCGTAAAATGACATTATCATAGAGAAAGCTAATTTATGTATAGAAAAGCATAATCCAGTTTGAAAATTAATCTTGACAGTTTTTATTTGATCTTTCACCTATATATATACATATATTATTTTCTTTTTTGGTTGAACCTTTTATGTTAATGAGAGCTGCCAGAATCTATTTGCTAATACATATTTTTGTGCCAATCTATGTTTTTGAGAAACTTATATTGAAGATTATATTAGCAATGTTGCAAATCACGAAGTAATTTCGCTGTTCGTCTCCAGACATACATTCCGAAGACTCTGGATGATGTAAAGCACGCGGAGGAGGACGTGCAACGTATCATCAGCGGGAAGGACACCGGAGATATGTACTATCAGACGATCACAGGTCTGAAGTCGGCCCTTTCTCTGAACAATGCTTCCCAAGCAGAAATGGGGCAGCAGCAACGTGATGGTAAGCTTGGAAATGAGGCTTCCATCGGTGGAGAATCAGAAACTGAAACGGAGGAAAGTGAGGATGACACCGGCTCAGAAGACAGTTCGTTTTCTGATAGTGATAAGCAGACGCCAGCAGAGAGGAAAACAGCCAGAAAAGAGAACAAGAAGAAAGTGAAGGAAGAAAAGAGAGAGTCGCGCAAGAACAAGGTTCCCAAAGCTGTTAAGAAGAAGAAGAAGAAGTTGGCAAAAGCAAAGAAGACTCGATGAGAAACAAGGCGAAATGCCTAATTGGTAAGTAGTTTTAGAGAAAGTTGTTTTATTTGGAGTTCTTAGAGCGATTTTGTTACATGTTCCGACTGCAGGTTTCCCTTGTCATACACAAAAAAAAAGGATATTTACGTACATTGTTGTAATCGCGGTATGCAAAGGAGACGAGATAACATCAGAGCATTTTTGGGAGCCTTTCTTTCTTCATGCAATCAGTAGTCAATTAGTAAATTATGCAAATGCAGCTGGTCATTTTACCAGCAGTCAAGTTTTCATTGTTCGAGCAAATGATATTATAGCCAAGATTCATGATCAACTTAAGAGGTACTTAGTATGACGGAATGGAATATAGATATTTGGTATGAGGAGGAACGAGGTATTTGGTATGATGGAATGAATTTCTATTTCTTTTTTTTTTATTTCATTCTATTATACCACGCACGTCTTTAGAAGTTAAACAAACAACGTAGATATCCAAATGTATAATGCCAGCTAAATTAGATTTTACTCATTTTGGTAAGCATAAAAAATTAAATTGCTTTCTTTGATTTTGTTCCATAAAATAATTTAGTAATAATTTTAGCTCAATTTTCTGTGGATACTTATCCAAACTTCATAAATTGATTTAGTGTCAGCTGTAGCGCATTATTTTTCAGCGTCGGAGAGCTCATATTGCCGCCCGATTTAGGCATATGATATTTTCACCCATCTAAATTTAATGATGTGGAAATTTGAGATTTACGTCACTAAAATACTATTCTTTTTTGCGCATTTTTCTTTTATATATTGTTTGAAAAACACATTAAACAATTTTAATGATATGGAATATCACATTTTCCAAGTTTTTATATGTCACGCATAAAATCTTGGGTTTGGGATTGAATGTATCCCTATTTTTAGTAATTTTATCAAATCTATTATAACTTTTAAAAATTTATTAATACATTCTAAAATAAATAAATAAATAAAGTGCAAGTATCACTGTCCTCATATTCAACTTAAATTTTGGAACAACATAATAGGTTATCATCTAATATATTGTGTCACGACTCAATCGTTGGAGTGAAATTTCGATGATAAAATTGATATAAGTTGAAAAAGATAAGATAAAATTGATAAATTGAAAATATTGAAATAAAATTGATACAATTATTGAAAGTTGGAATAAAATTAATAAATTTAAAAATTATAATAAAATTGATAAAATCACTAAAAGACCCAATAATCTTACTGTCAACTAACTTTACTCTGTCGAAAATCATTAACAAATTTAAATTATTATTAAATCAATTTCACAAACTTACATAACATATTAATTGAAATTCAAGCTAAAACAATCATTAAATTAAGTTACGATGCTAAGACGAATATATTTTCTCTAAAATTTATCATCAAATACATTAAAATGAATTTCTCTGAATGATTTATTTGTAATCTTTTCATAAAGCAAACAATATTTCCCACATTTCAAAATTTCGACCTTATCTCTCTCTACCTACAATCGTCATCATTGATTCATTGGGTCCCACAGTATATCTCAGGCCACGCGCAACGACAGTTTACAAGGCGAGCCGCCCGCAATTACCATCCCATGCAGAGAGAAGACCCAGGGCGCGGCCCTTCGGCCGTATCCACCACCTAGTGCCGGTGAGATGTACTCACACCTCTTGACTAATGAAAGTGCAAAGCGGTGAGAAATCTATTATTTTTAATTTTTATTGTTTTATTTTTGTATATTTAATAAATATATTGTTGGGATATGGAGCCTGATATTTTTATCTGGCCCAACCCTGTATTTTCTGGCCCATCTCTATATCTTTTTTTTAGGTCTTTAAATACTCCTTTTGTGTATCTGTATTAGTAACACGAATAAGAAAACTCTAGCCCCCGTGGACGTAGCCAAATTGGTGAACCACGTAAATCTGTGTGTTCTTTATTTTTCGCACTTATTCTTTGATTGTGGGGCGCCTGCACAAGCGGCCACAAAGGATCTCATCCAACTATCGTGCTTGAAGTAGTGGTCAACCAACAATTGTGGATTTGTCATGCAATTTTTGTTGCTGCCGGCTCCAACGACGACATCAACGTTTTCAACTATTTCGACGTCTTCAATGACGTGTTGAATGGTATGGCGCCAACTATACAATTTACCGCCAATGATTGCTGCTACGACATGGGCTGTTATCTGGCTAACGACATCTATCCTAGATGACCAACCTTCATGAAGATAATTTCTTGTCCCATTGGGCCAAAAGAGTTTGTTTCGCCAAGAAACAAGAGGTAGCGCGAAAGGACGTAGAACGAGGATTCAACATTCTCCATGCACAGTTCGCTATTGTGAAAGCTCCATCCATGTGTGGTGCAAAGACATGCTAGTCGACATCATGTACACGTGCATTATTTTACACAACATAATTATCGATGCGAAGGCGATGAAATACCTAATTAGGAGAACGAAGACAACACCTGACATTTCGACCGCTACAAAACCACCAACTCAAGGTGCGCCTCAGCCATTCCGCATATTCCAAGCTCGTCGTGAGTCCATCCGCGATAGAGAATTACACAACCAACTACATGCGGATTTAACTAAACACATCTGGAGCCGCTTCGATCTGCTCGACGAATGATTCAACTTTTTAATTATGTAATTTCTAGCATTCAATAACATAATTTTAGAATTTAAATTATTAAATTTTTCTGTTTTCAATAACATAATATTAGAATTTAAATTATATAATTTTTCCGATTTCAATGATATAATTTAGAATTTTAATTATATTTTATTTATTTTAACAAAATTCGTATTTAAGTTACGTGATTGAAAATTATATGAATTATAAAAGAAAAAAAAAATATAAACGATGAATAATATAAAATAATGACAAGAACAACGCCTTCTAACGTAGGTATTAAAATTTTAAGCGAAAAACGGAGAAAGTGTAAGGACTCCGAGCCCTCAATGAAAAAAAGCTGAGACCTGTTTTTTCAACAACTTGTAAATTGTGATGATGTAATTTATTAGTCATTAACAGCAGCACTACTCAACTTGGAATTCTTGCCACAGCAGAGGGAATTACACTTGACACTTGACACAACTTGAAACGCGAGAGATAACAACTCTTTGATCACAAACAAAAGAAAATAATCGCCGTTGATGATTAAAGAATATAAAAATCTTTCAATTCTTCATCTCAGATTTTTCAAGTGCAGAAGCTCCACCACAAGCCACTTTCTTCTACTCTACGATTTGCCGTTTTTGGATCGAAAAAATGGCCAGCAACCTGTCGGGTAATCGTCCCTTTTCCTGCAACAAAATGGACATGTTTTCATGAGTGAGAGAAACATCATCGATTTTCCCATTTCTAACCACACAATATAAACATCCAAATGCACAGTTCTTGCCAATTAGATTCAGACAAGAATTCCACCTTTCAAGAATCAAATAAAATTCCAAACTTTTTCAATCAAGAAACCGGAAAGAAATAAACCCACATACCTGCCGCCGCCTAAGCTCCGGCCGCTACTGCTTCCGGCGCTGCTGCTTCTGCTGCTGCCGCCGCCACTATTAACACTAATCCTGCTGCTATCACTATCACTCGAACGACTAAGCTTCTTCCTCCACCAATCCCCTTCACCACTACCGCCCCCCTTCGCCGGCAAAACTCTCCCACTAAAACTCCGATCAAGATTATTCCTTTTCTTGGGCTGCAACGAAAACGGAAACACCATCTTCAAAAACAGCCCTTTGCTCTCGAGCTTCAAGCTCCCATTCCTCGACATATTCCTCTCATTTTTCTTCCTCTCTTGTCTCCTCACTCTCGCTGGCAAATCCCGATCGCTTGACGGCGGCGCGTGAGGTTCAATCCGGTGGTGCTCGACTAGATCCTTCAACGACAGCTCGTACGAAGATTCCGGCATGTTTTTCACCATCTCCATGAGCTCCTTCTGCCCTCTGGTGATGGCTTGCAGCCTCGAGGCCGGCGATAGACTCCGGTAGATGTGGTGGCTTAGGAGCGGCTCCGACGGCGTGCTCGGGCTGCTCTTCCACAGAGGCGGCGAGCACACGCCGGAATCGTCGCTCTCCGCTGCGTTTGGGGTCTGGGAATTCGGCCTGAACTGCACGAATTCTTGATCGATAAATGTGTTGCTGCAACTATTTTCATTTTGGGATGATCTTGAACAGTTCTGGGGAAATGAGTCTTTGAAATTGTGATCGTTGGTTTTGGGAAGGTGGAGTCTTGGTCCGTTCATGGTTTCTTAGGAACAAAGATTTTTTGAGTTTCAAATAAGATTGAAGGAATTTTGGGGCAGAAGAGGAGGGTGGTTGTGGTGGGATTGTCATCAATACTTGCAGGTCCATGGTCACTTACTTTTTAATTTGAAAATAAAATTTTTAATTGCTGAGAAAAAAATATTTGATTATTTATTTTATTTATTATTTATTTTGGGGTTGAGGGAAATTTAAAAAAAAAAAGAAAAAAAAAGTCAAGCGTTTCTAGATGAGTGGGAGGGACAATCTTTATCCCCATTTTTCCTGGGGTTTGTCTGTTTTGAGGCATTAAAATTTGTTTTCTTTTTGGTTTTGCGAAGGAAAAAGATTGAGTTTGGAGTTTTCTCCTAAGCTACTTTTCTTATTAGCCAAACTTAAGAAAAAAGAAAGAAGTATTTATAAAGATACGAACATGGAAAAATTATATTTTTTTATTAACTTTTTCAATAGCGTCTAGCCGTGTGAAATACCTTGTTACACGATTTACACTCTCGAAAATCATACAACAATATAAAATACACTATAAAACGATTTACAGGTCATGAAAATTTTGTGACAGTGTAAAGTACACTGTTACACGATTTTATAAAAAATCGTATAGCAAAAGATTACATAATTTTGTTACACGATTTTACAAAAATAGTGTGTAACAGTGTAAATTACACTATTATACGATTTTAAATCTGTAAATGAAGACATATTTCTCTAGCATTAATCGTGCCATAATGTGTGGCATGTTAGATCGTTATAGTGGCCGATAAGCATATTTATTTCAAAAGAAAACTTGATAGTTTATGATTTCACTGTTTTTATAGAGTTTATTTTTTCATATTGAAACTCTAATGTATGTGAAAAATTAATTAACAAATACACTATCACACATTCACACTATTGTTAACAATTCTACATATCTTATCACATACATATAATAATACGTTTATCATTATAAAACAAAAATCGTCGTAATACAAAACAATATATCATTGTACGATGTGCATTACGTCATATATGAATCAACACAAAATATAACATATATCATTATAAGAAATTCATCATAACTATGTTTCAACATTATTTTGTATTACTACGATTTAGATTGCTTATTAATGTTAATCATTATAACTACTGGAAAGATACCATTATTAAAATATCTATAATCATTATACGAAGTTAAAGTCAGTTAAGAAAAAAAATTAAAATTGTTATGGTAAAAATATCTACTGGAAAGAATTTGATATGTCAACGGAAAGTAATTATATCTCCATCAAGATATACCAATATTAAACTAAATAGGTGATTCCTAAATATAAGGATAATCTCCTATTAAATAGTAACTTACCATACACTAATTTATTGTCATTTTCCTAAATACCCTTCTCGTGTATTTTAACTAAAAATAATAATCCACGTGTCCTTATTATAGATAGACACTAGGATCGTGCAATCCAACGGTTAATTTTATGTCTTAGTTATGCATTAATATATAGTTCGGATATGAATGCAACTCTCTCTATATGTATATATAGTTAGGGTTTTATAGTTGCTCAAGGTGGATTCCGAGATCATATTGTTTTCGCATACTAATATTTGTTTGAGATTTTGTAGCTTGGTCAGGTGGATTCTAATCTAGTGACCGATGATTGGATTTTTCAGAATTTGGTCAAGTGGCTATCATGTAATTTTGCATCCATTATGTTATAATTGTCAAAAAGTTCAATTTATAGGGTATAAGTATTTTTCCTATTTATTACTTATTAATGAAATAAAATATATAATTTAATGTGAAACTATAATAAGTAAATCAAATAAAAATTTATACTACTACAAATTAACTAGCATGCTTTTTACATGATAGCCAGGTTGATAAATTTGACGAACTTGTAGTTCCTCTAATGTAATTGGAAATCCATATATATCCTACCCAACTAAAGAGTAGTAGCAACTAAAGGTGTCTCTAGTTTTATCTTTTTTTGAATAAAGAAAAGAAGAAAGCAATTTGTTTTATGGTAATGACATCAGGAGAATCAAATTGAATTATTGGTCGCAACTTGCAAGAGAAAGTTTCATGTTCACCGACGTCATTTTATTCAAATACATAATTAAATTTTGAAAAGGATTGGCCAATCTAGGTGTCCAATGGATTTCTTAGGATTAAGTATTATTGAGTAAAACAATTTCTTCTATATAATGATAGACTGATGATTCCGGATCATTAATGAGATATATTAATTAGAGAAAATCGTCTCGGTGGAATATAGCATTAATTATATACATCATTACATTGACATAGTTAATTGGAAATAAATCTTTTTCTTCAATAATTGGAAACAGAGTGAAATTGGGTAAGGAATTGCGTTAGATTATTATTTGGTAAAAGCTATTCAATTTTCTTCTTCTTTTTTTAGGGGGCCAAAACAAGTAGTAGAATTCATTCAATTACTCGAAATCAAGAGATACAACAATTAGTTGCTACTACTATTTAGTTGACCAATTGATTGCACTTACGTTATATTTAATTGTTTGTGGTGTATCAATTATTTGTATCAAGCATATTATGTGACCATGTGTTTATTTTATTCTCAGCCTACCAACATATCATTTCATCCGCTTGCTTCTATTCTTAAAAACAATAAATTTGAGGGACGAAATTACATTGATTAGAAAAAATATTTAGATATTGTCCTAATCACTGAAAATATTAAATTTATTCTTGAACAACATTGTCTACATAAGTCTGCTGCTAATGCCTCAAACGCAAATAAGGAAGCATATTAGATGTGGCAGAAGGCTAATGAGATGATGCAGTGTTACATTTCGGCATTTATGTCAGATGTATTGCAACATCAACATCAAGCCTAAGAAACTGCTATCGAAATAATGCTAAACCTAAATAACCTATTTGTGATACAAGATAGTGCTGCCAAATCATTGGATATACAAAACATCATGAATGTGACAATGATGAGCTATCTCAATGAGATAAAGATATTAGGGAGGACAATTGATGCGACTAGGGGTGCTTATTCGGTTAGTCGGTTATCGGTTAACCGATAACCGAACCGATTAAGATCGGTTATTAGTTACCGATAACCGAAATATTCGGTTTCGGTTCGATTTCGGTTAGTGGTAAAAAAAAACCGGTTATCGATTATAACCGAAAAAACCGATCTAGGTAATGTATAAACATATTACTGCTACTTTTGATATCAACAGTAGGCATGTAGCCTAGTGGTTAAGTGCGCGCGCATTGAGCGCGAGGTCTCAGGATCGATTACTGGCCGGCTCCATTTTCTCGCCGCCCCTCTTGCCCGCACTCTCTCCCCTCTCTCCCCCTTCTCGCCGTATCCCTTTTCTCTCGCCCTCGCCCGCATTTCCGCCCGCACTCTCGCCCTCTCGCCCTCGCCCTTCCTTTTCTCTCGCCCACATTTCCTATCCCACATCGGTGGGAAATGAATTCTCACCCACATGTGACTCTTATAAAAGAGTATGCCTCATATGACTTCTCTTATGAAAATTAGTTTGAACTTTTTTAATTTCGGTTATATCGGTTAACCGACTAACCGATCGGTTAGTAGCCTAACCGAACCTTAATCGGTATCGGTTCCGATTCTTGATTTTTTTTTAAAATTAGTCGGTTAACCGACAATTCGGTTCGGTTATTAACCGAACCGACCGAATAAGCACCCCTAGATACAACCACCCAATTTGATATCATCATTCAAAGTCTGCCAAGCAATTTTTAGCAGTTCTGGTTGAACAATGATATGCACTAGAAGGTTTATACTCTTCCAAAATTATTAACTGAGCTGCAATCAAGAAAATGTCCGATGACACAAACTTGTTCTGTCTTGATGGCTGCCATCCCATCTTACCCACTAGAAAAAGGGCAAGCAAGGTAAGAAGAAATGGAAGGACCACCCACTCAAGCGCAAGGGACAAAAATGGGAAAGAATGACAATAAGAAGAAGATGCAAACTATAAAATGCTTCAACTGCGGTGAGCAACGATGTTGGAAAAGTGACTATCCGCTTCTAAAGAAGAGATGAAATGGCCAAGGTTCATATCATGTTCTAGTAGTGGAATCATGTTTAGCGGCTAATTTTACTTATTTGTGGGTAGTAGATACTGGAGCCACTAATCATGTTTGTTTTCATTTGCAGGCATCCAGTGTGAGGGAAGAATTACCATTTCATTGGGCTATAATACAAGAGTGATAGCTATTGCAGTGAGCGTTGAGCATTTATCTTTTTGTAGTGATGAAGTTTTAGTTTTATGATATGTTTTGTTCGTGCCTAATTTTAGAATATAATTAATTTCAATTTCTAAACTTGTTAAATATAGATATTCATTTTCTTTTGATAATTAAGTTATTGTCAAGAAAAAGTACTCTTTTATCTATTATGACACAATGATAAACAACTTGTATACTTTAACCAATACATAACCTATGCAACAAACTAACATAAAGTATAACTTGCCAACCAACTATATGATAATGAAATATTTTTGCTACTAGTTTGCCTTCTATATTTAGTTATTTATATATGTGCAAAAAAGTCCATCTGCTATATTGTAGACTTTGTGCTGATCGATGATCATTAAAGATCACCTAGTCAGTTCCTCGTAGAATTAGTAAATTCACAGCCTGAATAGATCTTGATAATCTATTGTGAAAGGTTGCGGTATCAGTCCGATGTTACACTTATCTTAGCTAGCAAATGATATTGGTGCAATTGTTACATTGAAATTGAATTCACTATAAGATACGTTATTCTCTGCTGATAGTGAAAAATGAGGTCTTAGAGACAGTTATTTCTCAATCAGTATGGATAACATTAGGTATATGTGGCTAATTATACACTGCTTTGATGTACTAGAAAGTGTGGATTTTTTCGTAACCCTATAGCTTGATACGTTTCTTATTCAGCCCATACCCCAATTATTAGGCTCATTAGATACTGTCCACCCAATAATTGAGTTGTAGGGGCAAATAAGTTAGAAGATTTTTACGATTGAATTGCTAGGATTGCAAGCCTTCTACATCAATTAGCAAATCAAAGATTCAACACAAAAATGTAAATTAAGAACTCTAGGAGCATGCTAGGACTCGTTTAATTCCGTATTTTTCATTGTGATATATGCATTTTAGGTAAATAATTAGAGTAGAATTGCATGTTAATTCGAAATATTAGTCTTATGAGTTACTGTCAGTTAAACTCTTCATCGGTTTCCATCAGGAAGATATTAACAGTCACATGTTCTATACGAGACATGGTGAATGATGTGCAAAAAACTATGGAGTTTCATGCATTAGTAGTAAAACCGTTGTTTGAGACGGGAAAAGTCACAACAATTCCTGAAGTCATGAGCCTCAAAAGTCATAATTCCTGAAACAAAAGAATGATTGTATAATTAAGTGCTTAATTCTGGCATTCGAGTTATCAAAAGCCCCTAGCAATTTTATGAGGCTGATGAACATCATTTTGGTTTATTTGGATCTCTCAATGTTGAGTTCTTTTCAAGTGGGAGAGACTCATGTGGAACAAGTGTCATAGTTCTATTAAAATTCTATCTTCTTTTCTAAATAGGGTATTTTAGTTACTTTTTACAATTATATATAGCTCTTTAAATTTTTAGGTCTATAAATAGTTGTTCACTTGTTTAGATTTTCATTCAAGTATAAATTTAAAGTTTTCAATAAAATTCCATTTGTGATGTCCATATCAAAACAAACATTGAACGAAATCTTCTATAATTGTAAAATCAGATAAAATTAATAGCTCAATAATTTAAAATATATTTTAAAATTGATATGCGCAAAACCAAAAAATGGTGAAAGTTAAATGCAGATAACACTATTTAATACTGAACATTGCAAATCCTGTATGGTATTGAATGAGCTAGGAGGACATGACTCAATTTTTTTAAATGGCCGTTTAATATTTTTTAGTTCAAATTTATATTGAATTAATTGATCAGAAAAACATACATCTACCTTAACTATATATTGTTGACGCAAAATACAAAACGAGACTGATAATCGTTTTATATCTTGAATTCAGTTATCATAAACAAGCACTCATTTGATAGTCTAATTATTAGAGTGAAGACATTACTAAAAAGTTATATGTTTATAATTTACTAACATCTTTTAGGTAGCTCTTGTGAGCTCTAAGTACCTTAAGATATACATGTGATATCCATTTTGTAAATCTTTTAAAGAAACGGATTTGTATCCATTTTAAACAGTCTTTATGGAAAATCGTAAAATAAGTAATTTTTTTTAATATATATATGACACTGAAAATAATAAAATATATAGAGGATTTCATATGGAAAGGGCAGTGGAAAATTATAAGAATCAATTCCAGCGGAACTGAAAACAAACATATTCTGCCACGACATTCATTAACGTAACCAATATGTTATTATAATATACTAATATTTTTAAAATTAATATGAGAGTGAAAGTCATTGGTAATGATTGTGACGACCTACCACTATATACACAAAAAATGCGTACTTAGTGAAAAGGTTATACATATCAGTGGACGGCTTTCAGCGGCAGCTGCAGCCTGAATTTCTAAGCCAAGAAAATGACATCTTGGCATTGAGCTGCCATATAAAATTGATATATTGTGAGTGGACCGATAGTTATAATCTCTCTCTCTCTCTCTCTCTCTCTCTCGATCTCTCACACACACACACACACAACACACACACCCTTTTTAAGGGGGAGTGGATTAGAGACTAAATATACTTTTTCAGGGTGAGGCTCACAAAATATATAAACCATATGAAAAAGCCACATTGAAGTAAAATATACACTAGTTTAGAGAAGTTAGGTCATGTAGTAATTTAGTAGAATAAAGAATCGATATATTAAGCAGAAAGAGAACTAAATAATTAAAATTTTAAAAAGAAATTTAAGGCACGAAACAAAATAATTATTATATCTCTAAAGAATCTCTTGTAACAAGAATTCTGTACCAATATAAGTAACTTTTAAACTTCGTTGTTAATTTTGAAAAAATGTGAAAAAGATCTATACTTTACCTACTTTAACATCATTTAATCATGAGTGAAACGGAGCGAAAAATGTAACTTTATTAAATTCACGTATTAAAAGTAGGAGTGCAGGAACTTGAAGGAGAGAGAGAGAGACAGAGAGAGAGAGAGTAAAGGATGACTATAAAGAAGCTAGGAGCAAGAGCATCTTAGTTTCAGTTTTAAGGGTTTAATATTTTACAGAAATAACTATACATTTTACTCTGTAATGGATTTCCAAATTTCAAAGTCGTCTTGTAAGAATATTTTAGTCCTTTTAATACATTGACTTAGAATAATTCACAGTTTGTTAATAAAAAATTGCCTGCTCCACTAATTAAATCATTTTAAGAAAAAACATATCCAAGTCTTGGCATCATATATGAATATTATTAGGAGAAAAATCCACCACAAAGATTTGCCAGCTGCATTATACTCACACGTGTGGAGTTTAATTCTTGTCGCTTAAGCAGCTAGCTTTCTTCATTGAATCACACTAAATTAGAAATATTAATAATGACGACAATACTATAATACTAAAATTAGTTAAAGAAATTCTTCTTGATCGGATGCATGTATGCAAATATATGATAATGAAGGTCAGTATAATATTGTTTATTTTATTTGGATATCTATGTTTTAAAAGATATGGGCAAATTTTAGATTCTAGTAACATACAAACACATATCACATACTGTATGTAGGGCTGGCAATTTTCAGCACGACACGAAAACACGACACGAATCTGCACGAAATTAATGGGTCAGTGACACGATACGATAATTTCAGGTCCTTATCGTGTCGACCCAATAAGGACCCAATAATTTCGTGTCGGGTTCGGGTCGGATGCGGGTTGGATGTAGGTAACCTGTTAATAAATTAATAATTAATATATTATATTAATTATTTTAATTCTTTTTTTTTTGTATAGAGAGAGACGAGAGT
>JAYDZE010066739.1:0-25409 GCA_034509125.1 Monilaria moniliformis | reverse complement strand
AACCGCTATCACACTTTAATAGCTCATTTATTCCAGCTAATCAAATGTAATACTATAAATAGAGGCTAGATTAGTGAAAAAGGGGACTGATCACTCTCTTGGTATTGAAAAAGCTCTTAGCAAGTTAATACAAAGACGATATACGCTTTGGGCCGTGGACGTAGATCAATTACGATCGAACCACGTAAAAATCCTTGTGTTCTTCTAAATTCCTTGCTCATAACCTAACCCGAAAATCCCCGTTCTATCAAACCACGTAAAAATCCTTGTGTTCTTCTAAATTCCTTGCTCATAATCTAACCCGAAAATCCCCGTTCTATCAGGCTCGATGATGCACTCTGGGCTTATCACACTGCGTACAAAACACCCATAGGTATGTCGCCCTACCGGCTGGTATTTGGAAAAATGTGCCGCTTACCCGTGGAGCTAGAGCACAAAGCCTACTGGGCAGTGAAGAGGATCAATATGCAAGGAGCTAAGTGTGAGGAAGAACGGAGGATGCAGTTCCAAGAGTTAGAAGAATTGAGGCTTAAAGCATATGATGCAGCCATGTGGTACAAAGAAAGAACCAAGCTGATGCATGATAGGAACATCCGAGCAAAAGACTTTCAAGTAGGCCAGCCAGTGTTACTCTTCCAGTCTAGACTGAGGCTGATGCCTGGAAAGCTTAGATCAAAGTGGAAAGGACCCTACACTGTCACTGGAGTAAGAGGTAGCGGAGCAATCGAGATCAAGGGACTAGGAGAGGAAGATGAGCCGTTTGTAGTTAATGGGCATAGGTTGAAGCTTTTCAACCGCCCTACTGACGCGTCCTTGGTCGAGGAGATCTCGCTGCACGCACCCACTCCACTCAAAGATTAGAAGGAAAAGAGGACGTTGCAATCTGGCAGATCGAAGCATAATCAAGAACCGATTAAGAACGAATCCTATGGAGGGAGTTTTTGTAAATATCTTATCTTGCTTTAAGTTTAATTTTTAGTTAATCTCTTGTTTGTTTTTGTTTGGTTATGCAGGTCCCACGTATGAACAAGCCGATTTAGTGGGGACGCATACAAAGTAACAAAGGTTCAGTACAAGGACGGACAACTGGGTAAAAACAAGCAGATGTCAGATCAAAAGGAAAATAGTTGACTCACCAAATCTGGAAAAAATCCCAGCAATACGGAACGACTGGATACGGCTAGGGAAGATGTACAGTCAGGGAAGGAAAAGAGCCGTTACAGCCTACTTATAAAAGCCTGAACCTCATTTCGAACGGAATTTTCCCCTAACTCTCAAACTCTCAGCCATTTTTCCTCCAAAACGCAAGAAAGACCCAGTTCCATCTAACACCCATTCAATGGATCTAAACACAACACCCGCAAGCAATAAAAAGAGAAAGAACATTGAGAAAGAAGGGCCAGCCGAAGAGCCTTTACAAATCTCTTTGCCTGCTCCAGCCACTGCGGAATCATCCAAGAGAAAACCAAAAAGGAAGAAGGAGCAGAAGGGGGAAGAAATGACCACCCCCAAGGCCAAACTGAGTTTTAGGACAGAAATAGTCGAAGCAGAGGCAGTGGGGAAACAGAACAAAGCATAGTCGTCCGAACTGAGCAAGAGCCGGTAGGAACGGAAAAGAGAGAAGTACTAGCCCTAGAAGCACCACGGAGTAGCCAAAGCTTGCTGGCTAGAAGGGGAAAATAGATCCTGATGATCGAACTAGAAAGGCATTCCCCTGCTGAAGATACCCCGCCAAGTAGCTCGGATTCCACCTACCAAGCTAAGACGACTGCTTCATCCGAAACGGAATCCTGCACCGATTCTCCACCACCCAGAGTCTGAACATTCCGAAAAGAGGAGATCGAGATGGACGAAGCGCGGATAGCCCAGATCAAAGCCTGTCCAAACGCCATCATTGCAAACAAGGTAACGGCCCGATTCGATAAGGAATATCGGGCCGGACAAACCCTCGATCTCAATACTTTAGAATTTCTTGGGTGCAAAGAACAATTCTGTGAGTGCAAAGAAATTCTTGGGTGCAAAGAACAATTGGCTGCAAAGAACAACTGGCTGCAAATAACAATACTTTAGAAATTCTTTGGTGCAACGAACAATTGGCTGCTTGATTTACCTCGTTCTGATGTGCCTAGGATCTTAGTTGATTAGTTCTTTAACTGCTTTGAGTTTGTTCCTAACT
Source organism: Monilaria moniliformis (assembly GCA_034509125.1). Taxonomy (NCBI): domain Eukaryota; kingdom Viridiplantae; phylum Streptophyta; class Magnoliopsida; order Caryophyllales; family Aizoaceae; genus Monilaria; species Monilaria moniliformis. The sequence continues at coordinate 23,233 of JAYDZE010066739.1, read as the reverse complement.
GTGAATTGGAAGAATCATCTATCACATTTAAGTTGTTTGGGAAATGGCATGAATTATCTTTATTGCAATGGAATGTTAGACTAGGGATTGTACCATTCAGTGAAGCATGTGAATATGACTTTCAAAATGCCCAGAGAGCCATACCGAAGAGATATACCATACCCTTCAACCAGCAGGCAGCGTGGAGTGAATTAACCTACCCGTCTGCTGAACCCTTCAAACCTACACAATCTAGGGCCACATACTTCCTTAATCCAGTGCTGCGAATGTGCTAAATCTTTTTAGCATACAACTGATTAGGCCAGACGACTAGTTTTAGTCGTGTCTCAGTGGCAAAATTATACTTTACTTGGTGTATGCATGAGGGCATTAGAGTAGACTTAGGATTTTGGTTGGCTTATCAAATAAAACTCATCAATTCACATCCTACATGAAACATTACATTGTGTCATGTGTTAGGAGTCTATCTTGATAGAAACTATGAACTTTTGATGAATGAAGTAATCGTTTTGGATATGTGTCCATTGCCCAGCTGATTTGACATGATGTTTTTGCGAGGAACACTGATCGTGCATGTGCGGGAAGGAATGCCACATTTTTACTCTCCTGGAGACGTGGCTCTCGGTGATTTCACACCAAGGAAGGCCATTGATCAAGAAGCACAATCTGCCCTGCCTAAAGGTGCTGGAAACGACCAAGTGACTCAAAGATTGAAGGCAATGGAACGACAAATCTCAAAACAAAGGAAACAACTTAAAAAGGTTGAAGGAGGACTGACGGAAATGAAAGAGGAGTTTTAAGGCCCTGGCCGCAGTTTTGAAGCAATTTGTGAAGAAAAAAGAAGAAGAAGAACCCCACCAGCCCCTGGAACCACCATGCCCGGCTAGCCCAGACAGAAGGCCGGAAGTACCAGAAGAAACCGACCCCAATCCACCAGCAAAAGCAAGCACATCCAAGGGAGGATCGCAAGCGCGATCCAGCCGGCGAACCCGGTAAACAGTATTTAGTTTTTCCCCCTTTTGTGTCTTGTTTCTTTTCTTTTCTTTTTCTTTTCCGTTATGTGCCGAGTCTTTACTCCTTCACTTGGACATTCGTCCAAGTGTGAGGAGGTTGTTTGTTTGTTTTGTTTGTTGTTTGTTGAGTGTGTTTCTATTTTTATCACCATAGAAATGCATAAATAGGGCAGACTATAGGTCATCTATACTTAGGCTAATTTATGTAATTGAGGATGATGGACCCAACTACCCAGATCACCCCCTATAATCATGAGACTTGAGCCTTAAGCGGGGCAGCCCCCGCATCTTTCTTTTTGAGCGATGAGGAAAAATGAAGCATGTTTTAGATATTCCAAGGTCGATAGGCAAATGATAGAGGCATAGCGTATAGCCATTTGAGCCTTTTTCTTTCGCATCATTACCTTGGCAATATGACCCTAGTAGCCCAGTTTGAGCCGGATCTTAACTTTCTTTATTCTTCGATACAAAGCTTAAACAGTCGAAAAATCAAGAGGGAAACCACTTAATAGGGCAAGTTGAGCAATAGTTCAAAATTCTTTATTTATTATACTTTGGAATAAATTCCAAACCAGTCGGGCTTCTGTATAATAAAACCTTTTATTGAACTCCTCTTGGGGATATAATCAACCCGGACTCTATCGGGACACGAGTCAATGTAATAGCAATCCTAGCACCCTCTAGTCACTAATCACCACTGTCCAAAACGCCAGGATTCTTTGGTTACGAAAAACCTGTACATTTCAATGAATCAAAGCATTGGGTAACTAGTGACGTATGCTCAATGCTAAATACAAAGATTGAGAAATAAACATCACCGAGACCTCATCTTTTAGTAATCAGCAAGAAAGACTTATCTCACGCGTATCCATTCAATGTTGTACCACACCAATATCTTCTGTTCGCCAAAGGTTAGCAAACATTTGGTCTGACACTGTAGCCTTTCACGATAGGTGGTCTAAGTCTATCTAGGCTGTGAAAACTAATTTTATTTTGCAAGAGAGTCGGCTGATGTAACCTTTAGTGACCGTGGCCACTACTCAGCCTATAATGCAAAAGACCTAGACCTTATTTGTTTAATCAAACGATTCATAAAATCAAATGAAAAACAAATACATGTGACAAAATAATATTCTTCTCATTGATGGGAAATAAGGTTTACAAAATACAAAGCAGCTCGAAGCTTGCTTTTCAGTATATACCCTAGTCATGAGTAGGACAATGAGGAGATTGAGCAGGAATTTATGGCAAGCTTGGAAGAAGAGCCACATAATTATTGGTAGGGCCTTTTGTTGCCACAGTCGATACACTAAGTGGTGTAAAAAACAATGACATCTCTATACACGTTGCATCAACTACTGTTCATTTTAAGTATATCATTGTCTCGGTCTATAATGGACCAGGTGCAAGTGTTGCAACTCATTGTGCATGATGTCTATGTCGAACGAATGGCTCTCCTAGATGCTTTCACTGTTGCAACAATGATTGAAAAGCTACATCTGTGCTAGAAGGACTTCTAGAGTATCTCAAATATAAATGAAATGAGATGACTCTTGAAGATCTTATTGTCAAACTCAGAATTGAAGAAGACAATAGGAAACAAGATCTAATGTCAAGGATCGTGGTCGGTTCTAATACCAATTTGATAAAGAATAGAGGTCCTTCCAGTAAATGTGTTTGCCCGAGTTTTCAAAATAAAGGCAAAGGAAAGATAGTCAATCAAAAATTTGATGGTGACTGTTACAATTGTGGTAAGATAGGCCATATGGCAAATGACTGCAAGAAGCCCAAGAAGAAAAAGCCCAGATCAGGGGCTCATAATGTCAAGAAGGACTTCGACAAATGAGACGAAGATGACTTGGCAGTTGTGGTTTCTGAAATAAACTGTGTTGATAGTTCAAAGTCTTTGTTCATTGATACAGGAGATACCATTCACGTGTGCTCCAACCAGAAAATATTTTCATCGTACAAGCAAGTTGAGAGGAGGCAACTCCACACGGGCAGCGAAGCTTCTTCTAATGTTGCTGGTGTGGGAAATGTAGTGCTCAAGGTGACTTCATGTCAAGAGCTTTTCTTAAAGGATGTGTTGCATGTCTCAAACATCCGCAAGAACTTGATTTAGGGTTTTATCATTGGTAATCGTTGTTTCAAACTTGTGTTTGAGTCTAAAAAATTATTTTGTCCAAATTTGGGAAGTTCCTTGCAAGAGGTTATTTTTTCAAATGGACTTTTCAAGTTGAATGTAATGGCAATTTTACCAAAACAAGTTAATAATAAGAATGGTTCTTCTTTTTCTTCGTACTAACTTAAGTGCTATAATTTATGGTATTGTAGATTATGACATGTAAATATAAATGTGATATAAATATTAGTAAATTTAGAATTAATAAAAGTTAATGAGTTTAACTCACAAGACAAATGTGAAGTTTGTGTTGAAGCCAAAATAGCTAAATTATCATTTCACGCGGTAGAAAGGAACATTGGACCTCTAGAATTAATTCACACTGATGTGTGTTACTTAAAATTTGTGCAAACTAGAGGTGGTAAAAAAGACTGCACTACTGTTATTAATGACTGCACAAGATATTATTATATTTATCTCTTGAGAGGTAAACATGAGGCTATTGAAATTTTTAAGAACTTTAAATCTGAAGTTGGGAATCAACTTGGTAAGAAAATCAAGATTATTCGAAGTGGTAGAGAATGAGAATATGTGGCTCCATTTGAGGAGTTGTGCAACGAAAGCGGCATAATACATCAAATGACGTCTCCATATTCACCTCAGTATAATGGTGTTGCTGAACACTAAAAGAAATGATGAATGGATTGGTGATTAGTTCAAAATCACCCCAAAACTTGTGGGGGAAGCTGTTTTAACGGTCAATTATATTCTTGATAAAATTCAACTTAAAAGTAAGGATGTGACTCCCACGAATTGTTTAAAGGACGCAAGTCGTCTTATAAATACCTCAAAGTATAGGGTGGTTGGCTAAGGTTGAAGTGCTTCCACCGAAATAAGTTATAATTGGCCCCAACACTGCCGTTGTATCTTTATTGGCTATGCACTTAATAGTAGCGCATACCGTTTTATAGTTCATCATTCGAGTATATCCGAAGTGAACAAGGGTACAACGATAGAGTTAAGGAATGCAGTATTCTTTAAAGATATCTATCCTTATAAGAATAAGGATTGCGAAAAGGCTAAAACCACTTCTGGAAAAAGAACAATTGATGAAGTTATTAGTTCTCATTGTATTGATGTGGAACTAAGACGTAGCAAGAGAGGTAAAATTGCCAATGATTTTGGACCTGATTTCATCACCTATATGTTAGATGAAGAGCCAAAGCCAGTTAGTGAAGCATTTCTAGTTCAGATGCAACATTCTGGAAAGAAGCTGTCAAAAGTGACATTGATTCTATCATGAAGAATCATACATGGAATTGACCGATCACCCAAAAAGTTGTAAGCCATTAGGATTCAAATGGATCCTTAAAGCAAAGTACAAAACAGACGGCACTATCGATAAGTTGAAAGCTAGACTGGTGGTCAAAGGCGTTAAACAAAATGAAGGGTATGACTTTTTCGATACCTATTTGTCTGTGACAAGAATTACTTCTGTCCATATGCTTCTTGCTATTGTTGTTATGCACAATCTTGAGATTCATCAAATAGATGTGAAAACTGCATTCTTGAATGGTGAATTACAAGATAAAATTTGCATGGAACAACCCGAAGGGTTTGTTGTATCAGTTTAAGAAAACAAGGTGTGCAAACTAGTTTGGCCTGATGAAGTAAGCACCTTTGCAGTGACACTTGAAGTTTGATGAAGTAATGTTGTTAAACGGTTTTAAGATTAACAAGCGTGATAACTATATGTACATTAAAGGCTCACTTGACGTCTATGTTATTGTTTACATTTATGTGGACGGCATGCTGATCATGGGCACTAACAGCCAGATCATCGTTGATACGAAACACATGTTGAAACAAAATTTCGACATGGTGGGTTTAGCTGATGTGATTCTTAGAATTAAAATCCTAAGATCATCAAACGGAATTGTTTTGTCACAATCTCATTATGTTGATAAAGTTATCAAGAAATTCAATGTGTTTGATAGTTCACCAACTAAGGCTCCGTTGGAGCTAAATGTACACTTAAGCAAAAAACAGGGGTGATTTTGTTGCTCAAGTGGAGTATGCAAGGATCATTGATAGTCTGATGTATATCACGAACTGCACTAGACCTGATATTGCATGTCCTGTCAATAAATTAAGTAGGTACACAAGCAATACAAGTAAGAAACACTGGAAAGCTCTATAGGAGTTATAAGGTACTTGAACTATATTCTTAACTTTGTGCTTCTTTACACGAGATACCCCACTGTACATGAAGGGTACTATGATGCGAGTTGGATTCCTGATTCGAAAGACTCGTTTTTGACGAGTTGATACATGTTCACAATTGGGGTGGAGCGGTTTCATGGAAATCCTCGAAACAAACTTGTATAGCCCGATCTATCATGGAATCCGAGTTCTGGGCGCTGGATATAACTACAGAAGTGGCTGAGTGGATTCGTAATTTCCTTGAAGATATTTCATGCAAAAGTAAGCCCGTGCCGTCAGTGATGATTCATTATGATAGCCAAGCGATTATTGGTAGGGCATTGAATTGTATGTATAATGGTAAGTCCCGACATATACATCGAAGCACAATACCATTAGGCAATCGATCTCAAGTAAGGCTATTTTTGTTTATTATATTAGGTCAATAGATAACCTAGCGAATCTATTAACCAAAGGCTTCAATCAAGATCAGATGTTCAAATTATTACAGGGAATGAGATTGAAATTTCACATCTTAACGATGACTGTAGTGGTAACCCAACCATTATGACTAGAGATCCCATAAACTAGTTCAATGAGAAAACTAAGCTATAAAAATTCCTACAGTAACACTCAAAAGACTATATCATTATTTCTTCCCAAGCAAGCATTGAATGTTGTAACCTGCACGTGGTAAGAGGCTAAGTCTTTGACTTTTAACGATTTTTGTAAGCCTCGAAGAGGTGGAGTATAACCGGATTCTCGGTAAAAGATCGTCTATGTAAGTGAGAAGTGTAGACAGCTTCAAATGTCGTTAGTCACTTATGAATCCAAAAAGGTTGTCCATGACCGAAACAAACACAAACGTGAGAACCGATGGGGTTGAGATCATATTGTGTTAGTACTATTGTATTGGTATATACGCCATGGATGAATAGTTCAAGGTATCGCATCCATTAGTCCGCCGGTATGGCCGTTAGTGTTAACTACAGAAGATTCAAAACCACAAGTTACATATCCTGATTGTGTCACGAGAACTAAGCTGTGTATCTACATTCATACATATGGAACTCTCATTCATGTGGGAGATTGTTGGATTTTAGTGAATGAAAATGAAGCTTTTGGCCTTTCATTTGCTAGAGGCTTAATGAATGGCTTTGACCTTTGGCCTTTGGTTTGCTAGAGGTTAATGACTACCTTTATGACTAGTCTTTTTACTTGCATTTGAGTGCATATATAAGGCCACTCTTGGAGGAGAAGAATAACACATCAACACAAAGCTTCTCTTCTCTCACTCTCATTTGCATTGGTAATGGTTTTAGGAGCATAAAGCTTAGTTCTCAAATTCCATCAAGTTCGTTGGAGTTGTTCGATTCTTGGTACTAATATCGAGTAGACGAAAATTATTTTATCTTTGGGGACAATACGTTGTTCCGTGAGCACTAGTTGGGACGTATCTCGTCCTACGGATAGAGGTCCACCTCAATGCAACTTATATAGTTTGCTTTATTTATTTCATTTAATATTATTATTGTATTTTCTAAGTCTTTCAAAAAATACGACAAAGATATCCAGATTATCAAGATTTATGCTAAAAAGGTATAGAATTCTCTCCCGATTAATCAAGAGAATAATCATATACAGTATCCAAGATTAGTATGGTAGAGATATCAATGCTAATCCTATGAAATATCCAAGAGAATAATTGTTCTTTGGTTTATAAATCTAAAAAAAGCATGATAATCCATATCAATGCTAATCCTATGAAATATCCAAGAGAATAATTGTTCTTTGGTTTATAAACCTCTAAAAAGCATGATAATCCATGGATGAGATTCGTGCCTCATTTTTGTGTCCATTCATCGTGTTTCACCCCTAAATTAATTATTTTAATATTGTTTACTATTAAACTAAATATATTATAATAAAATACATTATAATTAATATTTATTTCAAAAAAATAGAATTAAAAATATTATATATCACGCTTTTAAATTTATCAACTCTGACCATGAATTTTTATCTAATAAAAATGACAATAAATTTTAAAAAATAATTATATATATTAATTTGGTGCAATAAACTCTTGAAAATAAGTATAAAATTCAACTAAAGCATATAAAATTGAAATAAGGAAAAATAAATAAAAAGAATACGTGGAAAAGTAAAAATGGTACATGAAGTATGATATAAAAAATTGGATACCGGATCTCATCCAGATAATCCAATGGTAAAGAAATCAAATATCATTAACATTCTTGAAAAAAGGCACAAATTTACTTTGATTTGAAGTATCAAAAGTCAACAATTATTGTTTGATTTATTGATCTTAAAACAACATGATATCATTGCTAATCCTATGCAAATTCAAGAGAATGATTACTGCTTGGTTCATTGATCTCAAAAACAGCAAGATTTCTAAGCTAACCCAATGGTAAACAAATAAATATCATCAACATGCAAGAATAAGGATGCCGAATTTTCTTTCGATTCACAATATCCAAGTAAACAGTTACTTCTTTGTTTATTGATCTCAAAATAGCCAGATATTAATGACAATCCTACGCAATATCAAAGAAAATGATAATTGTTTGGTTTATTGATCTCAAAACATGTTAATTCAACTGTAGAGAAATTAAATATCATCAACATCCGAGAATAAAGGCACCGAATTATCTTTTGGTTCGCAATATCCAATGGCTGCACGGAAACATGAAGAGATCAATCACATTTTTTTTCATAAAAATGCGGCATGGGAACGGCCGAGCGGGAAGTGATTAATCACATTTTTTTTCATTATAAAAGGCAACATGGGAACTACAATAGCAATGCATATATTCTTAATCCAAAGTAAAGCATGCATCGACTCACTTCTTTGAGTAGACATCATATTAGCTCAAAAAATATGATTCGAGTATATCAGTCCCAACTCTGTCTTTCAACACACAAGTCCTTTAACAATATGTTATTATGTAACCATGTTCAACCGAAAATCCACTCCACCTATTTTCAACACTTAGATTGTGGTATAACATCAAATTCAAATTGAAATCGGCTCTATTAGTGTCAACAACTACTTTGAATTTTTGTGCAGCTTTCGGAACAATATGCCATAGACAAAATTGATGGATGTTATCGGGCATGACTTCTCTCAAAGTAATTCTAATACTTTCGCATTGATCCGTCAAAATTGTCGTCGTCTGAAAACCTCCCATTGTATCCACCAATTTGTGAAAAACCATTTGAACGATTCAACATGCTCGTCCATGAATCAAGCACATCCAAGTAAAATTGATTGATTATGATGGCCACTCCCAACTATAGTTCCTAACGACATGTTATACAAATTCACAAGATACGTAGTGTGAAAGCTTAAAACATCTCAAATGCAACTCAGCTATGAGAATGAATCTACATGACATTGCAGAGTCTACCATCATCATCGAAGTCCATCAAATGAAAATAATTTCTATCTTGTTGTTGTAGTCGTTTAAACATCTTATAAATGACAGTTACGTGGCCTTCACCAAGTCTTAACCATTTCTTCTGATCAATAAAATTCTTACAGTCTTTCACCGATACTCCTAAGATAGATAGCCCGATGCCAAGAACTTCAAGCAGTCTTATATTCGTATATATTTGTATCCCTACAATGTCACGTGCTTTTAGTTGCATCTTCATGTTGTTTGACAAGTGCCTATGAGCAGACATCATAATAGACATGTGTTGCTCCTAATCATGATTATGAGTATTGCATACTCTCGAAACCTTCCAATGACCATCGTCTTGTTTTATTGTGTTAATAGGTAGGACAATTCATTTCCTTATTTCACGTCATAATATTTAGCTTTTGCCCCTTCTCACATGTGATCATGAGATACTTGTCTCTTTGTTGTTTCTAATTGATACACTGAAATATTTATGCTTTGCATACTTTTGATATGCTGCAAAGAGACATCCAGCTTCCTTATCCTGGCATTAATCTGTTCTTCCAATTCAGTGGTGCTCGTACTTACTTGAGCTGCCCTACTTGACTTGTCTCATGTGTGGCTCCTCATATTCTCGGGTTCCATTTACCGAATGTTGTATCAACTGCTTGGCCTAACTAACCCTTTTGCTTAAGAATCTTCCTCCGCTGGACGAGTTGATCAGATTCTTAGTGTCAAACATCATGCCTTGATAAAAATATTGGAGCAAGCCCCCCTCGAAAAATTTGTGATTTGGACAACTATCCACCAACCTTTTGAAGCGAGTCTAATAAGTACTTAAGGATTCATCAAACCCCTGTTGAACCCCTATTATTTCCTTTTTCAGAGCATTGATCTTGGTTGGTGGGAAGAAGTATCCCAAAAACAATTTTTTCATCTCTGCCCATGTGGCAATCGAATTTGGTGGAAGACTAGTGAACCAAGCATTGACCTCTCCCGTGAGAGTAAAGGAAAATACTGCTAGTCGGAATTGTTCTTCACTAACTCCTTTTGTTATCTTCTGAATTCGACACATTTTAATAAGCTCACTGAGGAAGTTATACGGGTCCTTGTCTTTCTTCCCATAAAACTTCGGGAAAACATTTAATAGAGCCAATTTGATTTCAATGGGAGGGGCATCTTCGACCATTCTAATTGGAGTTGGGGGGTCATCCCCCAAGTGACCTGTAAGATCTCTTAAATGTGGGTCATCATCCTCCTCGGCCATTCTAAATTCCAGGTTCAGACAAGATCTAAAGCAACGTCTAAAGCACCTTTTGTAACATTTCTTGAGCTTGAATAAGGTAGTATGCACAAGGCATGGAAACTTGAAGGTCTGTCTGAGTCTGAACTTCCTGTTTTGCGATATAGGTCTCATTCTGAAACCGTTTGGCAGTCTTCTCGATCTCAGAATCATATCACAAATGTGGTTTTGAAGATATGCTCATAAACAAGAAAACGAGAAAAGAAAAAATATAGAAGTGTAGAAAACATGTAACAAGAAACAATGCCTTTCCCTAGCAACGACGCCATCTGATAGGCTGGTTATTATTCGGTCATTAAGGAATAAACTAGCATAATCAAAGAATTTATTTGTTTCCCACTGACCAAAACACTATTTAATTAGTATATGGTAAGGAAGGTGTTAAACCCACGAGAAACGGATGAATTTTCTAAACATTTTCTACAACCTAATGGGATTTTGGCGATACCGTCAAGCCTAATTTTATTTTATTGGGAGAAGACATAATGTAAACTTAACAAAATGTGAAAAACTTACTACGGATCAAACTGAACTTGACAAGAATAAATAAAATTGAAAACTAGAATCAAGACCAACACTTATCCTGATCTAAGACGAAAATTGAGAAATCTTCCACCAAGAAACCAAGAAAAAAAAGAAGAAGAAGCAAACATGACGAAGAAAAGAAAACGAAAATAAGCAAGAAAAACACATGTTCAAATTAAGATTAGGTGTTCTTCAAAGTTTTAAACATCAAAGCTTAACAAATAGCTAATATCTAGAATGCTTCAAAATTCACCAAGCTAAAACGAAAACTAAACTTGCAAAGTTCCTAAAAATCAACAGAATAGCAAATACTAGTATTAAAGCAAGAGAGTAAATCAATTTTCTTATCTGGAATTTGAAATCAAATGATGTTCTCTCAAGAAACATATCATCTTCGTTGAGTATGGATCACCTGGGCAGTTTGAGTTTGATTCCTAGCATAAGTGAGTGTGGATCTTCATTCTCCTACTTTCCAAAGTGCTCTAAAGGTTCATAATATTGTAGAATGATACAGAGGGTGATTGGCTTCGTTCTGGTGTGGTTTCTCACTTTTTACAGACTTGGAGGCGGCTAGTTAGGGTTTTCTTTCTTATTTCTTCGGTAAATTGACCGAACTAACCTTCTGGTTCGATGCGCCACCTTCAAGCTGGGCAGTTTGACGATTCTTTCCTAATCTGACTTCTCGCGCCTTACAGACCTAGCGGCGGGTTGGTTAGGGTTTATTTTTTCTTCTTCAGCATCAAAGTGACCGAAATGGCCTTCCGATTCGACGCGTCACCTTCAAGCTGGGCAGTTTCGCGACATTCATCTAGCAGTTTGCAATTATGGCTTCAAAACCCATTTCTTCTGCTATTTCTGTACATTTTTAGCCTTTCAACATCTTTGTACCTCATGTTTTCATGTATCCAACTATCCTGCATATCAAACATCATTCTCGTGACCAACCGAGCCCAAAAAAGCTCGTTTCGCGCAAAAGCAAGACACCGCGCATGAAGACGTCCAACAAGCATTCGACGTTCTATAAGCACGCTTCGCGATCATCAAAGATCCACGCGTTCGTGGTTCAGGGAAATTCTTGCCAATATCATGTATGCTTGTATTATAATGCACAACATGATTATAATATTGGCTCTTCGACAACAACTGATGCCCCAAATCAAGGTGCGCTGCAATCATTCCGAGAATACCAAAGGCGTTGTGAGTCGTCGCGTGATACCGCCAACCACGATCGGCTCCAATAAGATTTAATCGAAGAAATTTGGGCACACTTTGGTCCCCGTAACGATTGATTAAAATTTCGATTATGTATTTTTTCCCTTTCAATAATTTGTTTGTAGGATTTTTTATTATGTAATTTTTAGATTTTCTATTATGTAATTTTTAATATCTTAATAAAATTTGCATCTTTTATTAAATTAAAAATTAAATTTAATCAGAATATGTAACATAATAAATAAGAAATGAATAAAATAAATAACAAGATAAGACCCATAAATAGTGTAAATAAATAGATGGTTAAAGAATATAGATATATGTGTTGTCTCTTAGTTAAGGGATATGATAAAAAATGTTGTCGGGTCCATGAATAGTTGATGGATAGTCTAAGGGAATGCATGGTTAAGGGATTGAATCGTGGATGGCCTTAGAGCATAAGCAACGAGCATCTCGCAGCCTGTCCTGGAGGGACGAGATGAGTGCGAGACGCGTTGCGAGATGAGCAAGGAGACGGGATGCACCAGACAGAGGAATGAGGATAGGCCGTCCCGCCACGCGCCTCTGAAATCTCTATGTTTTGCGATATCTACAACTTTGAGAATGATTGATCAAGCGGCGCAAACAATGTGGATATTCTTAAATCCACCATGCAAGTCTACCGAAACGACACCGACAAGTTATTCAAGTACATCGCCACTTGGGAGAGGGTCCAATACGTCGACAAGTGGGCGGGTGTCATAGATTCCGCGTCAAAGCGCACAAGCATACCTCGATGCGGGTGTCATAGATTCCGCGTCAAAGCGCACTAAGCATACCTCGACAACCACTACTCCACAGGTGGGTGGTGAATGATCTAGAGATGCGAACGAGGGGCGTCGGGGGGTCGTGTTGAGCCCGTCCGATCGAAACAAATGCGGTAAAGAGAAGGGGACCGGCATTAGCCTAGAGCAGTGCAACACCTCAATTGGACCCGAAGGCGATAAAGGTGGCTAACAAAACACTCATGTACAACTTATTGGCGAAAACATTTTCCAAATACACTAAAGATACGACACCCGAATAATTGGATGTGCACCAAAGTGAACAATTAAAATATATAATAAATATATAACAATTAGAATATATAACAAATATAGCACTTGTTAGAACGTTGTGACGCCTGAACAATTAAAATATATAATAAATATAAAAAATATAAAATAAATTAAAAATTAAAAAATAGATTTCATGAATAGTGTAAAAAATAAATTATTAAGGAATAAAATATAAGTATTATCTCTTAATTAATGAATGAAATAAAAAATATTATAAAATTTATAAATAATTAATAATTAATAAATAATATAAAATTTTGATAATTAAGAAATGGAATTGTAAAGGACCTTAAACACATCAGATTCAAAATTAATGGATGATATACAATTATAGACGATTAAGAAAACTAATAAAATAGGAGTTGCATTAATTGAAATTGGAGTTTGAGATATTTTAGATGTCAGGAAATAAATATAGAAGGTTGCGAAAAGAAAATAATATAAATATAAATAGGGTGCAGCTGCTACAATACCTAATGTCTTTCCCATAATTTAATGGAGTGTCAGAAACTCAATCATGAGTCTACGTATATATATATACGATCACCTCTGAAATCCTAATTATATTCCTGCCATTAAGCCTACCACCATCACCACCACCATCCATCCCATCTCTCTTCTGTTCTTCCTTTTTCTCTATTCACTTTTTGCAAAATAACCCATAATCAGAAACCTCCATGGAATGCAAAACAAGCATTTAGATCCTGCTCTAACTTTTTATGTTAGGGCAGAAACAAAAATGGAGAACTCATTTTTCTTTCTTTCTTCCTTTCGACAGATATATGGGAACTTTTTGGAAAGAGCAAAAAAGAAGAAAGCAAAACAAATTTGAACTTTGTTTTTGAGATGTGTGGGAAGTTTTTTGAAAAGGTGTTTACTTGCGAAAAAGGAAGGAAGAAAAACAAATTTGAACTTAGATGGTCCCTCTCTCCCTGTTTGCATACTCAATTCCAAGAGGGGATGAAACTAAGCTCTCTTTGATGGGAAACAAATGGAGAAAATCCTCAATTTTAAGCCCTTTTCAATCTCTGATTTCAAGTAGAGATGTCAAAAATAAATTCCATCGGTTCCGAATCTTACGAAATAAAGCCAGACGCCGCTGGCTGTAATATGAGAGAGGGAGAGAGGGGAAAGACCGTTTAAGAAAAGTAAGAATTTAGAAGATACTTCTTGACATAGCTAGGGTTCTATGTCTTCGAAATCAACCATACTTCACTGCAAAAATTGAAGCCAGTATTAGAGACTAATCAAACTATATGATTATGTTAAGAACATACAAGAAATTCAGTTATCCAATCAAACCATATGAATCATAATGTAAACATGAAAAAGGGATTAGAATGAATTCTACAGTTTTATTTTTGTTTTTCCTTTGCATGGCACAAATCAACGAAAAGAATAATGATTAATAATACTAGATGTTACCTTGATCTACGGAGAGAGAAAGAGAGAGAGAGGGAGAGAGCGAGGTAAGGAGAGATAAAGGGAAGAAGACATAGCGAATTTCACGAGGGTTTTGCAAAGAGAATCCAACGGAGCTCAGTTGGCAGTATGCCCACCTCCTAATTAAGAAGAGACAAAACTCACGTTTTCCCCTCTTCCTTGTGCATATTAAGGATTTTCTTTTTGCTGAATTCTCGTATCCTGCTAAAGAATCTCCCATGAAAGGAGGTGGACAGAATGCCAATAATCTCTGTAAGAAACCCTTTGACAAACCCTCCATGAATCCCTACACCAAACTTAATAAATGTCGCACAGTAATCTAATATCACACACACAAAAATACACCATAGGTGCAATAGAAGCTCTCAAGAATTAGATATGAGGTGATAGAAGAATGGGGCAGTTAGGGACACTATTTAAGAGGAGAGGAGAGGCTAGGCCACAATATCAGTCAATAAGTGAGAGAGAGAAATAGCGAGAGAGAGAGAGAGTAATTTTTTTAATAGGTGTGGCGGTGTGAGGTTATTTTATTTATGAGAGAGAGATAGATTTTCAAGAACAGCATGTTTAGGGAAATAGAAAGGGATCAAGGAATGATGATAATAATTACTCATCATTTGTGTATATCTGTATATAGCTTTTTCTCCCTCTTTTTTTCATGAACCTACAACAAGACCCTCCTCACGCAAAACATGTTACAAGCTTAAAAACTTGAGAAAAAGAATCTAATAGGATATGTAAATTTTGTTGCTCACCCAAATTGGACTCTCATATCAATTTATTATTAATCTCAACAATTTTTGTTTGAGAATTGTATGTAATTGCTAACTTCTACTTCTTTTGTTTACGAAATAATCTGCAGGTGTTATTCGAAACACTCACTAGATAAGGAAATAAAAAAATCCTGCTTAAAGAAATTAATCACATTATGAAATGACGCAACAACTACTCGATTCGTTTAGTATTCTTGTTTTGCGTGTATCTTAAAGTTCTAACTCAATTGTTACTAATTATGACACACAAAAATTATAGAAAACTATATGCATGATAAGAAATTTGAATAAGAAATTAAACGCCTTTAAGGATCTCATGATACGTTATTGCTAATTAACAGACACTTCAATCTGGTTATGATGAACAGTCAACAAACTTCAACTTTCTTCACAGTAAAAGTATTGTATATTTACTGTATATTTGTTTAGTTTTGAGGATGTATACTTGATATTTAAAGACGTATACTAAATACACAGTTATGTAGTTATTTAATTTGAGTGAGGTCCCAGTGCACTTATGAAATTAAAAAACAAAAACAAACATTTAATTTATGGTTGTAGTACTTAATTAAAATAAGTATTGAATTAATCGCCTATCCTGGACTTTATAAATAACTCTTTCCATTTATCCTTGGTCCAACAAGCTGGAAACTGCTTTTTTTTTTTCTCTGTGGGACTAATAGTTTCGGTGTCCATTAGGCCATTACATGTCTCTATATTTTCTCTAACTTTTTCAATAAAATTTTCTTAACAGAATTTCAAAAATATAAAAAATTAAAAGAGACTTGACATAATCTATATATATGTCCTTAAACAATTTAAAATTAAAGAGGATAGAGGGCCACCCCCGGGCTTGCTTAATCCAGATTGGGCTGCAAAATTTCAAGTTTATATATTATTGCAGTTTGAATAGATCAAGATATGACAATTTATGTCAAAAAGATGTGGTAATCAGTCGGCTGCCTTATTATTCTTGGCAATGATTTTCACCTGGAAAAATTATCAATCCAAGAAAACGTTGACAGATATAAAAGCAGAAAAGGTAGAAAAAGAAAATTTGTTTTACATTTTTTTACATTATTTATGAATTTTATAACAATTTTTTTAAAAAAAATTTACATCATGCTTTAACTTTTCCTTATATTATTCATTTCTTATATTTTAAATTCTTTCATAATTCATATAATTTTCAATTGCGTAATTTAAATTCGATTTTCGTTAAAATAAAATTGAATAATATAATTTAAATAAAAAATACACAACAATCAAGAAAAATACAAGAAAAAATAAATTAAAAAATGGTAAAAAAAATTATGCTTGAAGTGGGTTTCGAACTCAAGAGAGTGGTATTTCAACTGCCACTTTTACCACTAAACCAAAGCATATTGTGTGTTTTAAAATAATACATTTAGTTATTAAATAGAATAAAAAAGAAAAAAGAAAAAAGAAAAAAACAACGACAACGACGGGCGGCTTGCTAAGCCATACTTGCGGGAAGAGTCGACGGCTTACCACTCTGCAGTGGTGGTAAGCCAACAACAATAGCAGGCAACAACGGTGTTTACATGTTAAACTACGTTAACCATGTATTATATGTTAACCCCTTACCTCTCTGTTAACCCCTTACCTCTCTATTAACCATGCTCTTAAGCACTCATCGCCGTGTTTACATGTTAAACTACGTCGTTGCTAGCTGTTGAAAATTACAGCTGAAATAGCAGTTAAATAGGTGACTCTCTATTAGACAAATTAACTGAAACACAAGAAACAAAGAAACAAAATTCAAAACAACAAAATGGAAAACAATAATGAAAAAACTAAACTAAACAAAAGGACCGTAAGTCTGGTCGAGGAGAAACGCTCTTCCTACAAGACAAGATACGCCCCGGCTAGTGCTCACAAATTGGCGTACTATCTACAAAGGTAAAACAACTTCCTCCTAGCGTGTAGAAACATCTCAAATCCGCTAGGCACCGGTGAACTTGATGAAGTTCCGAGAATTATATAACCAAAGTACTAAACAATGCAATATGCTATATGCATGATGGAAAAAAAGAGCTTGAGAGATAAATTGCTTTGTGAAAAGTGTGTGTTTCATCTCTTCCAAACCCATGCCTATTTTATAGGCTAAGGGGGAGATAGGGTACCTAAAAGGTTTGACATTCAAAGTACCACATAATGAGGTAAATGGTTACAAAAATAAGAAAGGCAAAAGGCCTTTTGAAAGTTCCAACACCAGCCACACTCACGACATTCTTACATTGTAAAAACATGTCACGCGCTCAGTCCATTGTCACCTGATCAGCACCACCGCGTGTGCACATGCGCTGGTGCTTCGACTGGGCCCGAAAATTATCCATTTGAATAAAAAAAATTAAATTCGAAATCAGAAATTTTAAATTAAACTTTTTTAATTATCTTCCTTGTTGTTGGAGATTAACAATATTCTTCCCTGTTTTTCATTTTATTTATTTTTGTATCCATAATATTCATATATACAAAACTTTATTTTCTCATTTCATTCTTCGTAATTTTACATCACATTCTCATTCTTTATCTTTCAATATTTCTTCCAAATTCTCTACAAAAACCTTCAATTTTTTATTGTTTTTTGCAAATTCACCACAGCGGATCCAAACAACTACGATCCAAACATCCCTTACGAAATTAAACTCCATAATTATCTCAGATCTCTTATGGTCGATCCTACCAATCTCAACTCTTATCTTGCAAATCCACAATTCTTTCCGATTCCTTCTCAAATGAATCCACCTTCTACCGGAATTGGTACTCAATCGGCACACTACACGTCTCTTTTTATTGGTTCATCGTCTCCCTGAGGGTTCAATGCAATCCAACTTTCCAACGAAGCAGAAATTCCTAGCCGTGATATCCGATGCGCGTACTCCGCGAACGAAACCAAAACGATCTTTGAATGCTATGCTCAGTGCGAAATTGAGACTCTCTTAGTTGTAGTTTTTTTTTTTTAATTGTATAGTCTTTTATTTCAATTATGTAACTTTTAGTTGTTTTAATAAAATTGGTATTTTCGTTTATTTGTAAATCAATTTAATAGGAATATAAAAATAAAAAATAATTAAAAAATAAGAAATGAGAAAAGTCAATGTATGATCCATTAATAGTGTAACTGAACTACTTTATAGTGCTCTTGAATTATGGGTGTTTAATATAATGCTTAAATCAGGATTGTGGATACCTTAAGTCATCATTTCTTTGTACAATAAATTAATTCACTATGTGCCTTTTATACTCCTTTCTTTTATCGAGAAAATTATTATTTTCATAGCTAAAGAATTATCATTAGTTTTCAATATTTCTAAGTTATTTGGAGAAAAGCGAATTGAGCTGCACTATAGACAGCCCTATTAACTGATTTATATAAGTGGAATTCTAATCAACATATTGACACGGTCTATCTGCACATCATATTACGTGTATTTCTACATAAATTATCATCTAATAACCCATCAAAGTAAATAATATTCATTTTTACTTTCTTTGCATATTGAAAATATATTTATAGATTGCATTTCATTATTATTATTATTATTATTATTGTTAGGAAATAAATTAAAGCCTATAATTAGAGAAAGTGGGCGACTTGAAGTGGAGGGAGTAATTAGTCAATTAAGCAATCGTTGCACATATTTGACTAAAACCTAATCATATTGGTTCCATTACTGATTTTATAAAATTACATACATATCCAAAATATATACATATATTTTTTAGCCAACCACTCTGAGATAAGATCTTTATGTAAACCTGTATCATTTCTTTTTTTCTTTTCCAGTTCTATTTCCACATTCCATGTCATTTGTGAATTTTTCTACGTCATTTTCCTTTTTCCTAAATTTGCATGTAGAGTTTTACGATTTCCCCATTTGCGGAGAGCCGGGGTTTGGAGGGTTATTAACCTCTAAGGGCCCTTTTGGTACTCCTTATAAGTCAAGATAAAGGCAAATAATTTGGGCTTAATAGTGTTATTTTAAGTGTTTGGTGTGGAGGATAGGGCTCGAGTTTATTAAGCCAAGCTTGTGTATCCCACCCCATCCCCTAGGATACACTATCTTGATTGGATTTTTTACCTTTGTACCCTTCGAATTTCTGAGATCTCTCTCTCACGCAATACTCTTTGTCTCTATCTCTTCTTTGGTGGCCGGTTTTAATGGAGGTGTGCGGCGGTAGTGGCGGTGGTCCAATGCCATTTTGTTCTACGGCCGCCGCCATTTCTTGTGAGTCTGGCGATCAAGTGAGTTCCGATAGAGGATTTTAGGGTTGTGCGGCGGTAGTGGCGGTCGTCCAATGCCATCTTGTTCCACGGCCGCTGCCATCTCTTGCGAGTCTGACCGACCAAGTCTTGCTTCACAGAAACCCATTTTTCGTGACGTTTGGATTTCATTTCGGGTTCCCATCTCGTTATGGCCATGATGATCTGAGCTAATATTTGTGTGGGTTTCACATTCAAGATCTGAGCTTTCTTCAGTAGGTTTGCATTCTAGATCTGAGCTTACTTGGGAATGGGGGTTTGGGCTGTGGGGGTTTTCACATATGTGGCTACGATTGTGGGTTCAATTTGAATTCTGGTTCGATGGCAGTGATGAATCTTTTCTGAGCCACGACCATTTTGATTTCGACTTAAGTCCATTTAAGTTTTGATTTTGCTATGTTTTTCGGCTCCAATTTTTGGATGAGATTTTTGGGGGGTCGATTTTGTGAGATTTTTGTGCTGCTATTATTTGTTCCTGTTGCTTCATTGGTTTCGACTTTATTTTTCTTTGTTATGTTCAGATGGGTTTTGGTCGATCTTGCATTGGTTCCGGTCACCACTTTGGCTGCTCCGGATTCTCGCCGCCGTACATGGAGAAAAGAAAATGACTGTTAAAATTTCATTAATTAATATAACTATTCATTATTAAAATAAAAAAATATATTCATATTTTGAAAATGGTAAAAATGTCATTTTACACTTTGTCTATAATATAATATATACAACCAAACACCTCATTTACTTTTATCTTACCTACCAAACAACATTACTAAATCCTTATCTTGATCTGTATCTTCACTTTATCTTAAAACCCGTCTTGATTTATCTGTCTCGCTTTATCCTACCATTGCTACCAAAAAAGCCCTAAAAGAAAAAAATTCTATGATCATCTATATGATGTTTCAAAATTCAAATTCTACAATTACTTAAAAAGTGCCCTGGCCGCTAGATTTGGTATTGAAAATATCTTTATATTCGATAGCACAACTAGTGATGTCACATCGAGTTAACTACTCATGTTTCAAGTCAGTCTTACTGTTATTGAGGGTTGATCGAGTGAGGGCTAATCGGGCAGAAATTTATCGAGATAGAAGTTTCCAACTGTAGACCTAAATGTTTGGATTTCGGATCAGCTCATCGGGTTAATCGGGTTAAAAGCTAACGATGAAAATTAACCCGTGTATTTTTTTATTATTAAGAATCGTATATTTTTAATATATAAATATATAGAAAAATTAAAGATATTAATCATATGAGCAGCATAAAATTCAAAGTCTAACATATTCCCAAAAAAGGTCCAAGATTACATAACATGGAATTAACGATAAATTGTTCAACAACAATTTGGCCTTATAGAATCAAAGTATCTTATAAATGAATCTAAAATCTAAACACTAGAATAACATTATTCTACTACATCGATAACCTTTGCACTTCAACTTGATCATTCACTTCGAGCTTATAGTTTTCAAACTCTTCACCATCAGTTTGATAAGTTAGAACTTTATAACAAAAATAAAATTTTATCATCAGAATATCCATGCAATCAATTACATGTGCAAATAAGGGCTTGTAATTTTTTGGAATTGTGTTTATTTCTATATTTGTTCAAAATGCGTAATACTAAAGGAATATTTTGATGCTACCGTTGTTATAGGAACGCTAAACACATCACACGTTATCCTAGCAAGTTCTCCAAAACGAGATGCTTGATCTCTCAAATGCTTAATGAAGAAAATTACTCATATTTATAGAATGTTAAATATTTAATTGGATGAATTAATACTTAAACTCAAACATGACTAACAAATTAAAAAAAAATTGACGTCAGATAAATATGACGTTTGATAAATGTTGAGTTGTTGAATAATTTAAATGTGAGAATAGGTTATGATGGATCTTTACATGACAAAAAATATAATTTAAGAAATGTAAAATTAAAATGAAACATATAAACACATTTTAATAAATTTTAAAGTATGTTTTAGAATTCAAAATATTTCTTATAGTGAACTTTGAATTTTCCAATTCATTTAAATATACATACATTAGATATTAGTTGGAGGGTTTTTTATTTTATTTTATTTTTGTGTAGTTATTCATTTTATCAAAATTATGATAGAGGTATTAAATCAGTTGTCAAACAAGCCTATAGGCAATAGTTGCACCTAGTACCAACCCATCGGGTTTCTGATCAGCCCTATTCGGGTTGCGTTCTAATTGGGTGTAGGCTAATTAGGCTGAAATTTTATTGGGCTAGAAATTTTCAACTCTAACCCTCTAAATTTAGCGGGCTATTCGGGTCAGCCCGCAAGTTTCGGGCTGAACTGACATCCACAAGTAGAAGTTGTCTCCTCTATGTGGATTATAATTTATAATTCTTGAGTTATGGAAACCGATAAGATTACAATTAGGACTTGTTTGGTAGTCATGCTAGATTAAAACCTAGACTAAAACCAGTTTAAATTAGTATTGGCCCACACCCACCCCAATCCCACATGTCACCTCATTCCCCTCGCCACTGAACACCTCATTCCCTCGCCACCGACCGCCGCTGCCACCACCCACAGTCGCGGCCCACCACCACCTTCCTCTTAACCACAAGCCCCTCTATCACCTTCCCCGCCACCATAGCCCCTTCATTTCCACCGCCCCTTTACCACCACCAACGCCTCTATTCTCGTCATTCTCTTCATTTCCTGCGCCATAATTGGCAATACAAACATGATAAAAATCCTCTCTTTTTAGCGCCAGAATTGAGAAAACACACACACAACCGCCTAAAGTTTACAGATGAAAGAGTGATATACAATTCAAACATATACACACACATCGAAAACACATGGACACACACATCCGTCACCTGGACATGCGACTAGGATTTAGCTCCCGCGCCGCCGCCTCGTTTCAGACCTTCACAGAAAAGAGTGAGAGTGGAGGAAGAGAGAGAGATGGGGATAAAGAGAGAGGTTGGCGAGGGCGAGGTGGGGCGACAATGTAAGGTCGACTGTAAAGTGAGGGATGGATGCAAAGGCGGTGACCGAGAGAAGAGATGGATTCATACATTAGAGTTGAGCTCGTGGCGAAGGCGAAGGCGAAGACGAGGAAGAGAGAGAGGGCGAAGACGATTGCAGTGAGGAAGAAAATAGATGGAGGAGAGAAGAGAAAGACAATACATTCATAAAGAAAGATGGGGAAAAATTACTGTCGACTTGAAACTAATTTGATACAACCACAACCGTGGTATTAAAAATCTTAGTGAAAATCAGCTACTATAGAGATGGGCCGAGATTGTTAAGCGTGGGGTGGTTTTTTTCTAATCCCTTCTATCAAACACATATATCAAACTGTCAATGAATTATTGTCAAGGTAGGATTCTATCCAATCGACCCTTAGAGTTTATGGTGCTGGAGGAATTCTTGTGAAGGTATGATTCTAAGTTTGGAGAAATTTAATCAAATTAGGTCTCTGCTTATTAGGGTTTTTTCTTTCTTATAAATAACACTTCATTGTAATTGTAGAGTGCATAATATCTTCATCATGAATTCTCATGTGTTTTTCTTACTTAATATCCTAACAATAATACATGAGATTTGGTTAAAACATAACGATGAATTATACAAAGGATTTATTATCATAAATAAAAAGTTCAACACTACAGTTTTGATATATGACCTAAAAGATTTTTTGCTAGTGGCAAGGTTGTTGTGTGATCTAAACATCTCTTTGTGAGACTTGAGCCGCACCTGGCTGCGTGCTCGCACACTGTGCGCATGTATTGGACCCCAAAGCCAACTCGAATTTGACTCAATTATATATATATA
>JAYDZE010066628.1:0-25410 GCA_034509125.1 Monilaria moniliformis | reverse complement strand
AAAAACCGAACCAAATTTTAAATTTCGGTTTGGTTCGGTTCGGATATTCGGATTTCGGGTATTTTGCTCACCCCTATCTACATTGGCTGTGCATCCCTACACCCAACCCGATAGGGTATTTAACCCGGATCCAAAAATATATTAAAATCAAACGGTCATATTTCTAGTGATTTTCTTTTGAAGCGGAATTGCTTGTTCCTTTCAATGCCATTGAAGCTGCACATTGTCCCATGGGATCAAATCTGGCTAGAGCCTGATTGTATATATGCACATTGTCAGCCTTTTTCTTCTTCTTGCTGAGTCCCAATTTCCCCATTTTACTCTAATCTTGGTCAATGACAATTAACATTTTTTATATATGACTTGTCTAATTTTGATCAAAACCTCGAACATGTATAACTCTCAAATACTTCGAATATGAGAATTTATAATATATGATCGGAAAAATAGTTAAATAATTTTTCAATGTATCTAATAATTCACGAATTAAAGTTTTATAGAAAAAGTTATGACCAAAATTTTAGAGACTTCAACCTAACAGGCCAACTCGAGAAAAGATGGCTCCATTACAAGGAACCCAAATCCATTTACAAATCATAAATTTTAGGAAAAGTATACAAAAGAGTCCAACATTTAAATCGTAACATTTTGAGATACAACTTTTAAATAATGCAACAAAAATATCCCAATTCAAAAATTTCAAGCTCCAAAACTCAACATGTCATGCCAAGAACTTTGTAGATTCCTAACTCTAAATTCACAAACCATAAACAATCAATATTCTTTATCCTAAATGCACGTTTGATCACGATTTTCAAACCTACAAATTCAATTTAAGACATTTTTGTTACATTTTACGAAGATTGGATATCAAAATGTTAAGGTTAAGATAATATTTTTGAAAAAAGTGTTTGACATTAGGAAATTTTCATATATATTTCCCCAAATTTTATGCTCTAGCCTACTTTTTCTTAGTCTATTCAAGTAGTCCACAAATTTAGATCGGATTGACATTCCTACATATTTATCCATTTTATTCTCCATAAAACATACAAATATTTTTACCAAAATTTGGGCACAGCGCTTTAATTACACGTGATCCATCAATCACGCAAATCAGTAACAAGCAGCTAAACAGATACATCAGATACATCATACAGGGGAAAGGGGGCTTGTGGCCAAGCAATTTCTGGTTATGCCCAAAAAAATCCTCTATATTCAGCTAACCTAATCAAGATCTCGATTAGAGTTGGTTGGCTTTAGGAATGTTGAGGTCCTTGAATAAGGGACTATCGACTCCCACACCCATTGCGTTTAGACCATTGTCGACATATATGACAGCACCGGTGATAGCAGAAGCCAGTGGTGATGCCAGGAAGGCTGCTGTGTTTCCCACCTCATCTGTAAGTAGACATACTTTTGAGATCCACGAACATCAAGTGATTGATAAATGGTTGCATACTTTCGAGAGAAACTAACACATAACTGCAAATCAAGAAACAATTCTAGCGAAGGTTAAAGCTTAATGGTACCATTAACACTTAGTCACTTACCTGCTGATAATTCTTTCTGAAGGGGTGCATTTTCTTGGGAGTAATCAATCATCATATCGATAAATCCAATAGCTTTTGCAGCACGGCTTCTTAATGGACCTGAGTTTTCCAGTAAAAAACCAATGCTCAGTACTAAGGGATACTGGAAGTGCTGACATTATGATGCATAGTACACTGTTCAAGACTTGTAAGACGTTAAAATTTATAGATCACAAAAATCCTTCAAAACTAGAATTACTACAAGGAGAACAACGTTTCGCACAATGATATGTTAAACCATACGTAATAAAAGGTAAAGTAGAGATTTTGAAGGCATAAAATAGGCCATGTATGGCCTGGAATAACGATTCAAAGAAAAACAATCCACACACCCACATGTCCAAAATCACATGTTTTTATACAGCCGCATAACTTAGAGAAATTTATGCAATATTAAGCAATGCAGTTTGCCCTTCCAGGTGAAGGCAAAAGCAAGTAGCGAATTCTTGTATATAACTGAAAATTTATTTGGCCATATTGCAATCCATAATTAGCCTTTAGGATGTCTCTACCATCAGATTTCAATCTCACATGATTTCTGTTATATCAGGTTAATTGCACTATAAGCCCATAAAATGTGAGAAACGAACTGAATTCCCAGCATAAGGAAAAGCTGATACTGTTTTGGCTGTGTCGAACATTTGTGATCAAGTCTAAAATTGGACCTTCAGCCAATGTTGTCCTCCATATTATACAAATTGGCAGCTTTCTAAAAAATACCGCTCAGTCCAGATAGTTTTCTTAATGAGAAGAATTAGATCTACCAATTCAAAGGGTAAATCTATGCTTCTATAAAGAAAATCAAGTTTAATGTAGATCTTGAAAGAATCATGTTAAGTTCTAGCAAATAGATGTGAATGCCAATACTCAAGAAATTAGAATTTAATACGAGAAGAATATGGATGATAAATTACCTGCAGATATACAGTTGACCCTAACTTTACGTTTCCTTCCCGCTTCAAATGCGAGCACCTGTTTGAACAAAAAGTTAAAACCCTAAGAAAGAGAGAAAGAGATTGCAAAGAATAAAAAATTGAAAGAAACTTCAGCAATCATTTGCGAGATTACCCTAGTATCACTCTCTAGTGCAGCTTTTGCTGAGCTCATTCCACCTCCATAACTGTTTCAGTATGCAAATTAAAAGATACTGTTGAATACTAAATTCAAAACATCAAGAAATAGGACACCTAAGAAAATATACCCAGGGATAATCCTCTCCGAAGCAATATATGTAAGAGAGATTGATGAACCTCCTGAAGCAATAGCCATTCAATAAATCCATCAGTAACTTTTGATAAAAATGATGTAGATTGGAAACTGGAAGTTGGGCAACAGGCAACCAAAAAGATAACTGATGCAAAAAAAGAATATTGAACAAGATATACCTGGGTTTATAATTGGAAGGAAATGCTTAAGCAATGACACATACGAATAACTTGATGCAGATATTGCTGCAAGATATCCCTTTCTTGAGGTTTCCAACAGAGGTTTGGTTACCTAGTTATACATGGTTTTATTAAAATAAACAGTACCGAGTAGGCCCGTACATACTAAAAGTAACATTTTGAAGGAAATGTACTTCTGGTCCATTAGCAAGCGAGTGCACAAGGATGTCAATGCTGCCAAAATCCTGTTCTACAGATGCAGCCACTTCCTGCATATATTTCAGAAGCAGAAAGTATCACAAGCCTACATACCAATATCCCAGTAACCACAAAGACAAACATAGTACACTCTACCTTTGGGGAACCCAAAATAATTGATCATTCATTTCAATTGCTATACCCTTTTACGAAACAAAATTAATTAGTCTCTATCACTGACTTGAGCCAGAATAATAAAACATCTTATAAAAGTGAACAAACCAAAGGTGGTAGCATCACATCAACAAATTATTGAGGTTAAATGTCTATAGATGATGAGCAGGGACCACAGGCAACTGCAGATATGAATTACTTGATTGGCTGATCACATATAACTACCATTTCATAAAAATGATATACTTTGGGATATCAAACAGTCTCAGGTATAAATGCACATATGAAAAGACTTTGTTCTATAGTTCCTAAAGGAAGCTGTGTACCAGTTCTTTCAACTCTATGGGAGCAATATTACACCTTTTGTGCTTAGCGTTGTATGGTAGGACCTCATTCTAAAACTAAATCTCCAGAGTAGACGCATGTTATAAGGAATGTAGATTACTGATAGTACCTTAACTGTCCAATTACTGGATCCAGCATAACGTTTGTTTGTTTTTACCTGAATATTATATTAAAAAAACAAGATGAGCAGTTTTGTCAAAAAGCACTGATAAAAGTAAAATTGTATGTGTCCAAATTACATCTTCAAGAACATCTTCTGGATTGTCAAAAACTGCATCCAATGGATAAACTTTAGCAATCTCCATCAAGGAGCCATCAGGCAACCTGAATCAAAATCTTCATCAGCAGAGGATACTTGTCCAAGTCAGTTTGGAATGTTGGACTTGGAGTTATAAAAAATTAAGAAAATTAAGCTTAAGATCATACACGCGTGATTCATCAAACTTCCCACGCCGCAGACTAGTTTCAAAAATGTTCAATACCTGCATGGTAAACTCCACAGTCAATTCACTCAGGTACACCATATCACAGAGAAATGAGACCGCAATTTCAGATATTCCACTTACCGGTACCCATGTGCCAAGGAGAACTTCAGCTCCTGCAGCAGCAAGAGATTTCGCGATAGCCCAACCATATCCATTATCATCAGCTACACCAGCAATAAATGCTCTCTTACCTATGCACAGATTTCACACGTAAACTTAATACCATTAACAGTTCTGGGTCTCTAAGAAACAAATGATCTTAACTACACATTTACTTTCTGGTTTCATCTCTCTCTGCAGAAAAGGGTCATAATTACTTTACAAGATGTAAGGTCCGTGACAGACAAAATTTACCTGTGGGAACATGTTTCTTTGAACAAATGAGTTCTCGGAAAAACACCTTAATTCTAGGGAATTCCATACGTACATTCATAGGAGATTTCCAAAACTTGGTAGGCAATAATAGCATTACTTTGCTCTGTTTCATGGATGGCCTAACTTCGTATAAAAAGAATCATTTAGTGTATCCTGGGAGTTGCTCCCCGCACACCATGGGCACACCTAAATGTACATACCAACTGATGTGAAAATGCCATATCAGTAGGGAGCCAATTCCATAATCAAATAATCATCCTCCTTTCATATTATAGTGTTCACTTGCTCTCCATTCTATTCATTTACAAGTGAACTACACCATCTCTTGTGGAGTTAAATGCTACTTCAATAATCTTCCTCCATATTAGTATAAACGGTTAATAGACGACAGCTTCATAATTTATGATTGAGCCAAGAAAAGCTTGAATCCAAAGGCAATCATAAATCTGTACGACTTTAGCAGTATGCTAGAAAGCTAAATCTAATTCATAGTTAGATGATAAAAGAGAATAAACCTTTCAGATTGATAGAAAGCCCAGATGAAGGCTTGCTTTCACCAGTTTCAGACGTTGCTTTAGTCACTGCTTTGTCAAATCTTGCAGGTGAAGATGTGAAGGTACGGTTGAAATGTTGAGCAGATGATACATGGCAGGCGCTGGAGAGTTTGGCCCATGATGCTGCCAATGATTTAATACCAATATTTGCCACATTTCCTTTTAAAATGTTTTTCGCAGAAAAAATGCAGGGTTTTGATGCTGTGATCTGCAAGCTTGAAGCAGCAGTAGCTGCCATCGTCAATTAGACAATCTTAAAGATTAGAGTGGTGACCTGCATGATAGATAAAACATATTGCTTATTAACAAAGGGACAAAAAATAACAGTTCAGAAAGCACCAAGCAATAATTACACACAAATGACCACTTGGTTGCTTATTAAAGAAAGGTGCCGGGTTGAGCATAGTTGGTCGATATACACTTTCCCATTCATCAATTTGACCCCGAAGAGTTAGACAACATCCCAATCAGAAACTTCCACAAAGCAGTCTAGTTTAACTAAGTTAGCCTTACTTAAGCTTTACTTTGTGAAGCCAGCTGATGATTTTTCCTCTTCCTCAAGTCAACTAAAATAACCTTAAGGAGAAGACTAAAGAAACCTTCTTCAGGATTGCTTGTTCCTACCTTATTCAGCCTTGTCTGTATCTCTAAGTCTCAAGAATGACAATCTTCACAATCACAGCTATACTGTAAATCATCAACAAAAGACAAGCAAACTAGATGGATAGCACCATTACTTGGCATTAGCCTTGCAAATTTCTTCAGACAGCCAACACTTTTAAAATCTAGCCAGAAAACTACTCATTCTGTTAGCATGCAACAAAAAAACAGGAAAAAGTCTCTAGCTCTTTGGTTTGGTTCCTGCCTAGACGTAGATTGTCTTTCCAATTTAGTTGGGTATGATCTAGTTTATACCACTCGTTGCACTAATTAAGCTACTCAATAAGCATATACATAACTACCTTGTCATCCTAAAATTTGAAAACCCTTATACATTAAGGCCAAAGCTATGTATTCTTCCCACATTTTCAGTTATTCATCTTACACTAACTAGATAAAAAAAGGATATGCCTGCTTAACAATTGTGACAAATCAAGGCGGTGCACCTTAGCCAAATTCAGCAGTCATTTCTTGTTCAAATATTCATGTTTCCGCCTCCATTCTACTAGTGTGGAAACGGCAAAGAATTTGAACTCTCGAATAACACCGCGGAAAAGAAAAACGACAAAGCTCACTAACGGAAACATTTATGGCAGTTGATAACAATTCTTGAGTACAACGGTTGTTCAGTCCAATAATTTACAGATAGAAAGATGCCATAAAACTAACAACGGCCAAAGGGCCTACGCCTCTAGAACCCATTTAAATTCTACAAATTCTTTGTCAAAAGTTCACCATATATCTCAAATGTCGTTCGAGTATCCGCTCTGTGTGTGCATGTGTGGGAGAGAGATAGAGAGAGGGAAGACGATAATGACCTGCTCAACGACTGATGAGAGCGCCAATTTACGATTGGCGATTTTTCAACTTTTTTTTTTTTCTTTTTCAAGGAGTGATAGTGGAACATAGGAATAGCAGCTGTTCCCTGTGTTGGGCGTGAGTTTGTAGTTCTTACTTTTTCCGTTTGTCGATATTATTATTATTATTATTATTATTATTATTCTTATTATTATTATTATTATTATTCTTATTATTATATTTATCATCATCATCATCATCATCATTATTATTATTATTATTATTATTATTATTATTATTATTATTATTATTATTATTAGTGTCACTTGAGGTATAGATTTAACAAAGCAACAACTGTATAAGATCACCATTTTGTTAGAAATGAAGTATATATGAAAATACCCAACCAAAAAAGCATATATGAGAATATTCATCAATGAAGTATGATTATAATTAATTTATGTTGATGCAAGATCAACAATTAGATAATCCATCTAGACTTAATAAAAACAAACATTTCATATAATGTTGATGTAGTTAAGGATATGGATTCGTGGGCTCCGGAACTTCAACTATTCCTTCCAGCATTTCACAGGCTTTCTTCATGGTTGGCCTAAGAGATACATCTTCTTGAATGCACCAAAGTCCAACCTTGACGAATCTTTCCAGCACTTTCCCATCTCTTAAAGCATCCTCCTCCTCCTTCACCAATGCATCCAATCTTCTTTCGACAAAGCAGTCCCAAGCCCAGTCGGTCAGAATTGGATTTTCACCGTCTCCTAATTCAAGGTCGTCTTGGATGATTTTCCTGCACGATATGATCTCTAGTAGCACCACTCCGTAGCTGTAAACATCAACTTTGACTGATACCTGTGTGTTCCTGAACCATTCAGGAGCAACGTAGCCTTTGGTGCCCCGAATACCTGTCAGCGTCTTGCTCTGATTCATCGCCAAAAGCTTAGCCAACCCAAAATCTGAAATCCTAGCGATGTAGTATTCATCAAGAAGTATGTTCTGAGGCTTTATATCACAGTGGATGATTTGGGTGTAACACTCCTCGTGCAGGTATGCTAGCCCCTTTGCAATCCCCACCGCGATTTGAGTCCTTTGGCTCCAGCTCGGTCTCAAATGGCCGAAAAGAAAGTCTGCCAGTGTCCCATTGCTCATGTATTCGTAAACAAGCAAACGATGAGGCCCCTCCTCGCAGAACCCAACCAGGCTCACCAGATTCTTGTGGTGAGTCCTCCCAATCACATTTACTTCTGTCTTGAATTCTTTCTCAGAATCTTGAAACATTCTGTCCAGCTTTTTCACTGCAACTATGGTTTGGGAACCGATTGGAGTCTCCCCTTTGAAGACTATTCCAAAAGAACCCCTTCCTAGCTCTTCTTTAAAACCATCGGTAGCCAGCTCGAGTTCTTTATAAGTGAAGCAGCGTAAGTTTGAAGCTGAAGCGCCTCGAACAGGATTGAGAGCACGAAACTTTTTGTTTTTAACGAGGAAAAGAAGGAGGCAAGCTGCAGCAATGAATAAGAAATTGATGAAGGCTGAGCTGCCTAAAAGCACTGATATCACAACTATCAGCGTTTGCCGGTCTCTTGTTGGTCTCGGATTTAGTGAAGGGATATCCCGCTTCCTCAGCTTGAGAAACGCCTTGGAACTGAGAGCCGCATCGACTCTGCCATTAGAGAGCGGCAGCTTCTTCTTCCAGCAGCTATTATCTCTGTATATGGCAACACCACAGAAACAATCATTCAGGCAAGCGCTTCAGCACTGCTCTTCAGTGCTCCGATTGATTAATTGGTAGTCACTTTTAGGCCAATCGGTGTCTTTTATGATCTCCAAGTCGTACTCATTGTCTTGTGGCAGTGAACCATTTTCACCACCGATGCAACTCTGCGGGAACTTAGGCTTACAGTGGCCATTACGATCAAGGGGATCAGCCAGCGAAAATCCCTGCGGGCATTTGCAGACGGGCCTCTGATTCTCAATTCTGCACACGCTGTTATAGCCACACGCCCCGCTGCCTGTATCTCCGTCGATGTTCAAGCAGATGTTATCAGGCCAAGACCTTGCAACTTGCCAAGTCGGGTTGCTCCCGAAGCTCTTGGGATGATAATACTGTGTGAAAACTCCGTCGAAATCAAGAGTTGCCCTGTAGTAATTGTCGGAAGACAGGGGAATAGAACGAGGACTAAGAATTTCCTCCTGCCCATTCCTCTTCACGACAGAAATCAAGGCTCCGCTGCTGAACATAACACGGATCCCAACCTCCGAAGCGTTTAAAGAAGAAGTGGAGCTGCTGTAGTACTCATCGTCATAATCCGAATTCGAGGGCACGCTCTTGGTGTTGAAGACGAAATCTCCAGCACTGTTGATGGCGGCGTAGAATCTTCCCATGGAAAAATTAGCCTCACTTTTCCGCGAAACGAGCGTGTCGCCGATCTCAATAGTCTGAGTGGGTAATATTGTATCGGTTGGATGCCTAAAACTCTCCCACAAGATAGAGGAATCGCTGCGCCGTATAACCAAGTTTCCGGTATCATTGAACGTGGCATAATCGACTTGACCGCCTGCGCTAGTATTGTACAGAAGCCGGCCCTGAGGATCCTGGAGGATGAGGCCGTTCGCGGCATCGAGGCGCAGCGTTGAGCCACGTGGCACTGGGTAGCTGCTTCTTTCGTACCAGACGATAGTTTTCTCGGGGATCTTATCGAACCATATGGAGAGTATAAATAGATTATTGTTATCTTGAAGCTGTTGAAAGCCGAGAGCGAAATCTCCGCTGGGGGAGGAGCGCCATGGATTCGAGTTTGAGGCTGCAGTCAGAGAGGTTCCCACAGGTATAGTTTGAGCACAAGTCAAATGTGGGAACACAACTAGCACTAGTGCTGCAGATAGTAGGATGATAGATGAAGGGAAAGCCATTGCAACTCGAGGAAGGGGAGTAATGGTATGATTGCTTGATAATATGGTTTATGTATCTAGGTTTAAGTTAATGATGATACGAGAAGGTCAGAGAACGTTTCTTTGCTTGAGAATTCCTCATTTTCTTTCGAGTGGGCCCCTTTTAAATTGAGGAATTAAAAAAAATAATGAAGTATAAATTTTATCACTTAAAGTAAGGACCATATTTTATATACTTATTTTGAATGATAATAAATGAAAAATATAATAAGGTACACAAGTCTTTTAATGAAAGAGATAAAACGTGGTATAAAATTCTAACACCAAGATTACACCTTACCCAAGAGAAAGTGATGCCCAGATTTTTATTACGTAAAAGAAAATGAGATATAAGGTGATAAATAAAGCTTATCCCTTCCTTATACCTCAAGGCAAACACACTTTTAAGGCTCATTTGGGAGTTGTGCTAGATTAAAACCTAGACTAAAACCGTGTCTAAATTAGTATTTGTCCGGGAGATAAGTGTTAGTTAAAATTAGTATTGGATTTTATATTGATGTTTGGTAGATAACATTAAAAATAAGATAAAACTAGTGAAGTATTTGATAGACTAGATTATTTGGTAGATTAACATGTAAAATGATATTTTTATCCTTATAAAAATAGTAGTTTTTTATTTTATTTTTATTAAAAAACTGAAAACAATAAAAAAAGTTAGAAAACAAATCCACCCACCCCTTCTGCCCAAATCAACGCCACCGTTGTCGTCCATTCTTTCAGGTGAAACCCGATCAGTGAAGTTGAATAAGGTAGTCCGGTCAGGCGGCGTCCACCACGTCATCATTCTAGCAAAAAAATCAAACCAACAAACCAACAACCGAACAAAAAATTCCTGAAACAATCAAACCAACATCGAATCAACAACGCCCAAATAACCACCGTTGAGGGCAACACACATGCCGCCTTCAACACACATGTCGCCGCTGCGTGCTCGTTTCCAATTTCTGCACAGAGAGAGAGGGGATGAAAAGAGGGGAAGACGAAGGGACGAGATTTGGAGGGAGGCGAAGGGACCGACTATTTAGCCCACCACTGCCGCCTGCTCGTTTTCAATTTCTGTATAGAGAGGAGGGGAGAAATAAGGGAGGGACTCGTCGATGGCGCAGAGATTGGGAGAAAGACAGGGAGAGGGAGGTGGATAGAGTGGCGAAGGCAGCGGTGGTGGCGGTGACGGTGGCGCATGGAGAGGAAAGAAGAGAGCTAGAAATGGTGAGGATAGCACGGTCCAAATCTTAGAATCACTGTGCACCTGAGATAGAAATAAAACCATCTAAAAGGAGAGACTAATAACCTGAAGAGCCACAATGGAATGGGGTAAAAGAAATGTGGGCCGAGAAACAAGTGTAGGCCTGAGGACTTTTTAACACACTTGCCAAACACTAATTTTACATTGTTTGGCCAAGAATAAATTAGTCTTGACCCCCTGACACAGGCTACCAAACAAAGCCTCATAGTTTAATTTTATACTCGTTAACTAGAGTTTACTATATCCAATTAGAATATATAATCACTTTTAGCATCTAATAATATATTTTAGATTTTTGGTTATAAATGTAAATTATTATCCACTATATTATAATAATTTTCAATTTATAATAAATATAATAAAAATAATGAATTTGATAATGAGGAACAACAATTGTAGGGACATTGCATCTGAACGACCGAACAATATAACCCCAAATACTTGAAATCTTTTAGGCCATCCACAACCATATCCTTTAACTATTCATTCCCTTACACTATTAGTAAATTATTAATGGGCCACAGAACACTTTTTAATTAAGAGAAAACATCCACATCCCTATCCATTAACCATCTCTTCCCTTGCACTATTAACAGATCTCATCTTATAATTTTGTATTCATTCTTTATTTCTTATATTTATTATATATTTTAATTAAATTGATTTTTTGAATTAATAAAATATGTGAATTTTATTAAAATAATAAAAATTAAAAATTACATAAGTTGGATTTAACTTTCATATTCTAATAAAAATTTAAATATAAAAATAAACATAAATAAATTAATTAAAAGAAAAAAAAAAGACAAAGAAAAAGACGAAAACAAAAAAAAAAGTAAAAAGTAAAATAAAATTAAATGGAAATAAATGAAATAAATCAATAAAATAAAATAAATGAATTAAAAGAAAAAACCCAAAAAAGACAAAGAAAAGACGAAAAAATAAAAAGAAAACAAAAATAAATGAAATTAAATAGAAATAAATGAAACAAATCAAAAAATAAAGAAAAAAGCTTTAAAAAAAACAATTGGTGGCACTAGGTTTTGAACCAAGCACCTATTGCTTCCATAAAAGTTTTTACCACTAAATTAACTCTTCATTTTGTAATTAAAACAATATAAATGCTTATATAGTTAAATAGTGAGTGTGGTAGAAATGAATAATTTATTCCACATCGAAAATTTAACATATCCTACATTTTACTCCTACCTATTTATATCATACCATTAACCCCACGTCGAAAATATATCAAAAGAGAGTGTGGTGAAAGTGTTTATAAATGTGATCATTCACCATAGTTGAAAATTATCATAAAAAATTAATTTTTGATTTTTATTAATTTTTTTAATTAAAAAATAATTTTTAAAATTTTGAAAATAAAACTAAATTTATTGCCGGACGTGTGAAGCCCTGCCCCTCTCATTTTCACGCCACTTCGGGCATCTCATGTTCGTTCTGTCCCGTCGGGATGGGCTGCGAGACGCCCGTTGCGGATGCCCATATAGTTCGAGCTCTCGAAAGAGTTGGAAACACTCTCTACACCAAATTTGATACAATATACTTCACTTGACGGCGCGATCAGAAAATGGAAGTCTACAAGAGTCAGGATTCCAGCCCAGAGAGAAAAATATCAATAGATTTAGTCCGTCGGTATAACTAATTTATATTAATCAACCCTAGACCGAGTCACCCTTTCGTGGTTGAGGTGAAATTTCCACATCGTAGATGAAAGAGATGCAGACTTATTCATATGTGACACCTGCATGCTGTAATCAGAGAAGTGCTTGACGGAGAAATGTCAGATGAGTTAACTAATTATGCTAAACTTGAGCTATAAGAGTCCAAGGAAGAACTGTAACAATAAGAAAAAATAAAAAAAAAAATTGCCAAGACTTGATGAATCAAGAATTCTATTTATATGAGAATTGTCCTCGGAGATGGAAAGATAGAACAAGAATACAAAGAAAGAAATTGTTGGTCCCCACGGTGACAAGAAAAATAATAATAGACAGCGCCATTTTCCATTGTCGTAAATAATCACGGCTATATAAAAAAAGGGAAAAGTTAATTGTATATATATAGTACTCTTAAATTTTAAATCGAATTGGATCGATTTTCATTAAATTGATTTTATTACTAATTATATTATTTCCTTACTAAATTGTCCCTATTATATTTTTAAAGATATGATTGAAAAATTAATTTGATTGATTTGAAAATAAATATGTAGATATCCAATATAAAAGTTAATCTTTTTCTAGATCTACAAATATCTAAATTTAGAAAAGTTAATTTTTTCCTAAATTATTATAGAAAGATAAATATATAATATATTAATTTATTATAAATTAATCAATATTTATAAATTGATTTTAAATATAAAATATCTAAAAAGTCCAATTATATATGTATTTTTATCACTGCTAAAAAGAAATTAGATGCAAACGTTTCTGGCTATTATTCTCTCCTCTCCCGAGTGCGCAACCATTCCACATGTAAAATTTTATCATTTTGTATTTTATAAATATTATATGGGACAGATGATCTGTTTAACTTGTATTGTGGTTTCAAAATGATATACCGGTCAAGCATGGTAGCCCAGTAATTACTGAAGACTAGGGGTGGTTCAGATCAAGATCAGGACGTATGTCGAATTCTAGATATATAATTTTTTTATATAATTCTAAAAATACAAAATCTATAAAATATTAAATTACTAAATTATCTTTAGAAATTAAAATAAGGATACAATAGATATATTCAATATTTACAAATATAAATTTTTATACCGCTAATAAATAAATATAATATATCGTATACCTCTTTCTATAATATACCTTAGAGCCCATAAAACGTCAGACATGTTTAGTTTATTTAACCTAGATGCAGTGATAGAGGCTAAATAGAAAGATTAAAATGTAAGTTGCGCAATACGTTGGAGTAGAATTCAACATAGAATTGTCGGTGGTGCAATGACAACGCCGGAGCCGGAGGTTAGACTGCCAGAAAAAATAACACCTCGGCGTTCGCCCATTGCACCACAAACAAACACGTTGCGCTAAGCTTAACGATATCTGTAAAACCTTCACTCAACCAAACCATTCACTAGATGTTTGAGTGATGAAAATTTAGACGTGCAGTTGAGCTTAAATAGATGTTGCCTCTCTTAGAGAAGAATCTATGAAAGAAGTGAAGTGGGACCTGATTCTTGTTCCACTATCGTGCCATGATTTTTCCCAAGCTTTAAGGAGAATCTCATTCTACTTTGCTGCCAACACTTGTTATGTGCCCTAGTTTGCGAGTCGCTGTCTAGAATGTTTGGTTTTCTGCAAATACAAAAGCTAAAAGGTATTTGGTAATTTGATTAGTAATAACATTTGTTTTAGTCACGAATCTAATTTAGTATTAGTTCATCTATTAAGTATGAATAACCAAATTAAGTATTTCTTTATAGAGTACAAAATGAAGAAATTTAGTTAGGGACTAATATAGGACATGTCTATACTTAAATAATGATGGACATAGATTCCGACAACAAACAGTTTAAGATCTAAATTAAATTTCCGTTCACTCAGTCATATTTCAAATTATTTGGCTTATTCGATTTGATGGATGAGATTGATAGAATCAGTGGCGAAGCCACATATGGACCCCCCACCAATTTTGAAAAAATGCAGGGGTATTTTAGTAATTTTTATTATTTATAAATTAAAAAATATTTAATATCGAAAATATTGTTAATCTAGCCTCACCTCCCTTACTTCCACGCAATCCTTTCGTTGCTACTATTCGCATTTGTCACTACTATTATAAATCTGTGTTGTGATGCGGCATGTATTATTGGATTTTTTAATAGTCATTTGACTCCTTTTGGTATTGAGTCAGTTCTTCATTACATATTTTTCTTTGCGTGATGTTTTTATTTGATTTTTCTTTTAAATTTAAATGCGATTGCTTATGGAGTGGATAAATGCAGAACGATTTCTAGCATGAATTTTTGTAGCTAATTAATTAGCGTTTTGTGTTTTAAGTATCGAATTTACCTGAAAATTGACTATTTTTTTAATATTATAATTTAATTTATATAATATTAAATTTTTTAAAATTCTTCTTGGGCCCCCCAAAATTAAAATCCTGGCTTCGCCACTGGATAGAATAAAGTAAGATTGAATTATTTGCATTATTTAATGTTGTGCTGTTATGAATAAAAACAGGGTTGTCAAGCACCTATTCCGTACATAGCAAGAGGAGACCTTGAGCAAAAGGGCAAGTAGCACGTACGCAGAAGGTGTGCGGCAAAGCTAAAGAGGCCAAAGGCAATATGCTTGGCAGGAGGATTATGGAGTTTGGGATTTGAGATATGTTTCCATATGTATCAAGATCTTTGGTATCTTTCATTTGACTTTTTGATATTTTTCATATTATTTGTAATATAAATTAGTTAGAATCTTTAGTTTATATATATATCGAATCCTTGATGATTATTAATTAAAAAAATAATTAATTAAACCTAATTTACCTTGAGGATAAGGTGGTTCTCAATTAGGTTGAGAATGTTATGAATAAGAATAGGGTAGACGAGCCCTTGTTCCGTACGTATCAAGATGAGACCTTGGGCTGAAGGGCAAGCGACATGTACGCGGAAGGTGTGCGCCGAAGCCAAAGAGGCCGAAGACAATATGCTTGGCATGAGGATTATAGAGTTTAGGATTTGAGATATCTTTCCATATATACCAAGATCTTTGGGATCTTTCTTTTAGCTTTTAATATTTTCCATATCCTTTGTATTCTAAATTAGTTAGGATCTTTAGTTTATATATGTGACGATTCATTGATGATTAGTTAAGCAAGAAATTAATTAAACCTAATATCTCTCTGCACGCCGCCAGATGCTTCTTCTCTCTTCGTCTCTTTGCGTGTATTTCCTTGATACGCTTTCTCCATTCTTCTTCACCTATTGTGGAGCTTGAAGACACTCAAAGTCTTCTATATCTCACGTTTTTTATTTTCGTTTGTATTCTGATTGATTGATTGTTGTGTATGATAAATTGAAGGTTTATGATTAAAATGCAAAAAACAAATACAAAATAGAATTTCTTTTTATAATCATGCGAAAATGTATAAAATCAGGCAAACAAAACTAATAATAATTTTTCTGAGGATAGTTTGAGAGTTTTGTATTATAGTTGGAGTATGATTAAATAATAAAAGTCAATTTTGGTGTGATAAAATAATTATCCAATTGGGTGATATGGTACAAGCTAAGTTATCTATCACTGGTCTAATCATGCAAACCAAACATTTAATTAAATTGAATGATTTTATCATTCATATTTTATCACTCAAGCCAAACGCCAATGTGTAGATTTTAACTACCCACTTTGTCTATTGGGCCTATCGTTGGCCGCTTCTGAATTTTAGAGAACTACATCTTTTGATTTGAGAAGTGATTTCTTTTAGTGGTATTTTACTTGAATAAAATTGATATAGGCTAATTTATTATATATTTTGATGGATTTTTTTTAACGTGTTTGATTATTGATCCTTTATAATATTTAATTATATATATTGTCAATTTAATCTATCACTAAATAGATACCTCTTAGTTCTTAAGATATTAAACTTCCACATCTCAAATGGAATATGTATTTGATTTCATGAATCGTATCAAGTAAACAGAGGTATGTATGAGCATATATATATATATATAGAGGAGGGAGTTTAAATTAGAACTCTTATTTAAATTGAAAATGTGATAATCATTTTGAGTCCTTTAATTGCAAAATTCTACGGTAATTGTGAGTGCATCACCTATGTTCGAAGCCATGAAGGGCGAAAAATATATATTTCCAATACAGACGAATGTAGTGACTTTATACGTTTGGTGAAATATTCATACATTAGTCACAAAAATGTAGTTCTTTAGAAAATTACCAACCCATATATATTTATATATATGTGTGTGTATACATATATGACAATCTAATTACTGACATTATGCAGCCGCTGCTCGTAAAGCAAATCGGACCTAATTTAGACAATAATGTCTACAAGTTACAAATGTGAATCTGGAAAAAATCACTACATGAACAAAGATAAAGAAGATATACATATGATACAATATTATGGTGCTTGACATTCCTATAAAACTAAACTATGATAATATATATCAGAGAAAGAGCTGCAAAATTATAGAAAGAGAAGCAGATTGGATCCTAGCTCCCTTTCACCTTAACATACGGCGCCAATACCAATCAGGAACGAAGACACCTGATTCATTATTTGTTATGGCTAGGATTCGAAGAAGTCGGAGGCCTTTTCCTAAGCCCATTCACCACTGCTTTCTGTGGCTCAACCATCACTCCTCTAAGCTTCCCTCTATTTACAGCCAAGAGCAGCTTTCTCGACCCGATTCCGCCCCTATGTATCTCATGATTCCCTGCTTCGTGCGAGACCATATGAAGATGGCCAAAACAACTATGTAAATGGAGCATGAGTAGAACTAACAACACGAGACGAGCTCTTGTTTTCTGAAAATTGATGATCATGTTTTGATCAGACGATTTGATTCGAAGAGAAAAATGGGATTTGTGAGTTTGGAACAATGGCGATTCTCTCTGGGATTTGGAAATAGTTATAGTGTGATGAATCATTGATTGTTTCTTTTTCGAGTATGAAAGATGGTGAGGCGAGGCTTCCTGGTTTGATAGAAGCTCGTGCTTTAGCCTGACATGACATGTGTATTATGACTAGTTTTCAACAAGCTGAACATAATTTAATTCAGTCAATTGGAACAGTGTTGAAAACACTTGGCATCTGATCACACTCTAAACTTCTTACTATTACACAAGGGTAAGAGGATTTTTTCTGTTACATAAAGTTTGTCTATTTATTTCTGAATGAACAAATATATATCGTCATCAATTTCTGTGTCCTAATCTTGGTATTTTTAAAGTTTCAATAAGCAGAGTCTAAAGTAGTTCAGTTCAAAACAGTGTGTGAAAACGGCGATATTTCAATAAATCTGCAAAATCTTTACCTTTATAAAATATATGATTTTTTTCTAAACAAAAGGATATTATTAACAAATTTTTAATAACATGTTGTCGTCAAGAATTTTACTCTTATGATTTAATCGTTGTTTGCACTACCATGTGAAAGGGCTATCCTTAAATCTAAATTATATTCCTTCGTTCCTTATTTTCATGTGAGGCTTATTTGACTATTATATGGATCATGTGTGATCATGTGCCTTAGCACTAAAAGCCACATAATTCAACCTTTATCTTATATTAATTTCGTCGCTATGCTGATCCTAAATTATATATGGATTTTAGTACCCTCAATTATTACAACAAAGAGGACATTACTTTCATAGCTTAGTATATCATGGTTCTATTGCATTAATTCAAGATTCAGCCTTGACCAAATCACAATACTCGGGTGGCCTTGAGCCAAATTCACCACATTGCCTCCACGAAATTAATAAAGCTATTGGTGATCATAAGGTCAAATTGAAACCTGATTAAACAGTTTAGAGGTTTAAGGGCCTTAAAGTTTTATTTATAGCCAAGGGTTACCATCACTAATACAGAATTAACTACAATTTTTTTTTTCTTACAAGTGGCCAAGTTTGTAATTAATGCTCATATGTTGCTCATAGCATGTGCCAAACTTATAGTTACCGATCTTTTAACAAAAAGCATCAGATTTACTTTTGCAAACGTTTGTTTGGAGAAATTCTGGGCTTTTGTCATGTTATTAACCAATATGTAAGACACAAAAATGACTAAATGGAGATGCTATTTGGGACACCCTTTCCTGTAACACCAGGATCAGAATATGGTTTCAGAAGCTCATAAGGCACCACTCCAGCTCCCGACCTATTCTTGAGAGCTTCATCCGCGTTTCTGGCATCTATGATCCCTTCAATCTCCATCAATCTCCCATGGAAACGTTCAAACGCAGCATTGATCACTCCATTTTCTGCCCAGTAAGGTTCAGGTGTACCGCCGATGTACTCTTCATCAGGAGAATGGTTGGAAAGAACATCTAAAATCGTCATAACTATTGTTGCTTGAAGTTGTGAGGGGAAACACTCTAGAAGTAACGCCTCAGGCCTTTCCAGAAACCTTTTCTTTTCTTCTAGGTTCGGTTCTTCAGTAGGCATTGGTGATCGAGCAATGGTAGGCCTATTAGGAAAGTATGCCCCAAAATCAAACTGCCCAAAGTTTACGGCTGCATGGTGACCTGAAGCTGTCCATATAATGGTTGTTAAAATTCCGATCAGATCGTCTGGAGTTTTGAGCTCCGGCCACCATGGCTCGTCCTTCTTATCACCGTGCCCTACTGTTCTTATCTCCGTCCACCACGCCTGTAGCTCGGTATCAGATTGTATGAGGCTGGGTTCAGGATAGTAGTGTGGGACGTAGTCTGTAACCCACTGTTTGATGGCATCCCATATAAGCAAACCGTCGTTAGCATAAGGGTAATCCTCAATCGTCAGTTTCAGGCCATGAGGCGCACTTGGATCCTCCACAGCCATGCCTCTGTCAAATTACTCGTAAGTGTTAACAAGAAGTATATACATTCTTGTATTGTTAGTTATAAATAATTACCTGCTAATCAAATCTGCCGGTAGTGCTTGTAAGTCAAATTGCCAGAGCTGATCGTAAGCAGCTGAGCTCAACTCCATGGAGTACTTTCCAGGGGAGAAAGAAGTCTCGATGATCCCATTGGCATTTACGAGAGCCAGACGAGCCAATGCATTAATCTCCATTGTGTATCGTAGATGAGGATGCAGCAATCGATGAATTGGGTGCATTGCGCTTAGTTGCCTGTGTGTCGCAATTATGTAAGGCTCGGTGCAACAATGAGTCCGTAGCCTGAAAATATAATTTATTAGTGTCATGTCGAAGGAGCTCAATTAATTTAGGGAAAGTGTGAGTGATATACCAATGACTAATCAACTGATGATAACCAGAGTCGTGAGCGAGGACATGGGTTTTAGCAAGCCTCCACAACCAGATGCCTGTGGGATCCCAACATGGATTAAAAACTTGCTTCCATTGGGGCTTGTCGTCCATCTTTGGTCGGGTTAGCTCGATCACGATGGGCCTTAATGTGCCCGATGGCATCAAGAAGAACAACGTCCTTGACCCATAAAGAGTGGTCCCCTTGAGCTCTCTCACCTTTTTCACAAAAGGCAAAAGCAAATCATGGTAATCTAGGACGAAAAGCTTCTTCTGTTTCACTGCCTGCATATAAATGGTTAATTTTAGAAGGAAAACAAAGTAGTGGCTAGGTTGAAATAGAAAGATATTAAAGGATTTAGTATGTAGCTAGGACAAGTCTTGCCTCCTCGAGTGTACAGAATCCTCTAATATCTTGTTCTACGAGTTCCGTGGTGATTGCTGATTCGGGCGGTCCATACACATCGGGATCAAGTTTACTCTTCAAGGGCCATTCCGTGACCAACTGTACGGCACATGGATTGATGCCTGCTAGAGTTTGTCGAGCGAATTCTGCATCCCTAAACCACGCATGCCTATCTCCTGCAGTGACAATATAATGCTAAACAACACAGTGTGGGGTGTGGATCGTATTCATGCATGATCAAGAAATGTACATACTGTCAACGAACTCAGGGGTCTCAAAGCGCAAGACGCTGTTGCCAGCGTCAGTGATTGCTCTGACAAGCCTAGGTATAATATTGCCGAGGAATCCGGTGGTGGGAATATCAGGGAGT
Organism: Monilaria moniliformis; assembly: GCA_034509125.1. Classification (NCBI taxonomy): domain Eukaryota; kingdom Viridiplantae; phylum Streptophyta; class Magnoliopsida; order Caryophyllales; family Aizoaceae; genus Monilaria; species Monilaria moniliformis. The sequence continues at coordinate 4,883 of JAYDZE010066628.1, read as the reverse complement.
AGGACTCCTTCGTTGAACAAAGTGTCTATAGCTGAAAAATATGGAAATCCTTGGTCAGGGTCGACTATATATGTCTTGAGCGATGGTACCAGCGCATGAACCACTGAGTAGATAGTTTTTGCTTGGAACGTCGCTTGCTTTACTTGGGAAAATGATTCGTCTCGTGGAACATATATGTCGGAGCCCCTAGACTCAGATAATGGATCTGTCGTGTATAATAGAATCGAGTTTAGTTCAATATATTTGTACAATATTAATTCTCCAAATTGCATGTGTAGATGTACCCTTTTCAGTTCTTGGGCGGCCAGTTCTGCAGCGGCGAGGATAGGGATGCTCGGGGCCGCCCAAAATGGGGCGGGCCATATCCTCGTCGTTGTCTGGGTCCCCGAGGTCGTTGTACACGTCATAATCGTAGATCCTATCGGAGGTCTTGCGCTCTCCTTCGCCATCTCCTCGAAGAATTTCGAGCTCTTTCTTCCTCAATCTTTTCAGCCCACTTGGAGTTTGGGATGGCAAGTATGACTACATATATGTAATTAGTGTCATCCATCACCAAATAATTCTTGTATTTAACGTTAATTGCACCAAGCTCAATGTGATCGAAATGCATATACAGCAATGCAAGGGAAATTGGATTAATGATGGATTTCAAAATGAAATTTTCAGCAGAGTACGTATGGATCAACTTCTAAATCTGTGTAGATTGTGAATGAATCAGCCCATGCTTCAGTACATAGTAGAGAAGGTCTATTATTTCACATAATTTTTCTAATTCGATACAGAAGCAAACTGAATTACTTGAAGATGCATTTAAGTAATTTGAGATGAAGTGTAAGTTACCTTGTTGGAAAAAAACACTCTCTTCTCAGGATTATCTGTTTTGGAATGAATCCAAGAATCACAGTTTACATGGATAGCGCCAGACGGGAATCCATCCAATGCAATGTTCTTTACGAACATTTCTTGATGGTGTTCATTCTCAAGTTTTACGGCACCGATCTCTCCAAAATCCTCTGGAATTTCGAAAGTGGACTCGTAGTAGATCTCGTTCTCATTATTCCCACTTTTACGTGCATACGATTGCAATGTGGGCTTCTCCTCTCCAGATTCTTGAATTTTCCAAAAAATCAAAGTGAAATAAAAGGAATTATTAGTCAATTGTTGTTGATGACGACTCTGATAATATTGACAAGGCATGTGGGCTCAGCACCATGAAATTAGTATCTTCATAATTTGTCAACTTGTTGTGATAGGCTAATAGCTTGCAAGATAGTAACCGTCGCATTGGCGCTATCTGTGTTCGATTTGCTAGGTCAATTTAATATTGAGTAACCGAACACCCTATATATAATATATATAATGGAAACAGAATATATCCCAAAATAACACTAACTATTCGCATTGAGACCAAAACAATCTATATTATCAATGATTCACAAAAATTTATATCCAAACTTTGAAATTATGCGCGATTTTGACCTTCTAGTTTTAGTATGTAAACTCTTGGTCTCTACCTCAAAGGTCGTGTTACTTTTTATAACATTCAAAAATTAGAGTAGATTTTTTTAAAACGTTAAATGTTTGGGATCAAAAGTGTATTAACCCCGGCCCCTATATATGCATAGGAAAATATAAATGGAGGCATTTTTATAATTATTTAAAAAGTGATGATATTTCTATAATTATCTGGACAAAGGTGCAGTTTTGTATTTAGTTGGAACTTAAAAATATAATATTTAATTATAAAAAGGTATCATTTTAATATTGTTAAAGTCTTAAACTTGAATTTTATATAATTTTTTTTTAACTCATAACAGAATTTGATCATGCAGCCAGAATATATGTATATATTTTATGCTTAATGTTAAGCACAAAAAGATATAATACATACAAAAATATATATTGTTGAACACACAAATGCATTAGTAGATTGAAATTTTTTTATATATTTTTTGGAACTAATCTCTTTTTATTTCAACGGTATCTCGTCATGTAGTCAAAGTATATTTATATTTAATGTTAATGCTCATAGTTAAACTCACATATGCATATTGTTGAGTACAAAAATGCATAAAGTAACTTGTACAATGATACCTGCCATCGGATTTAAAAAATTGAAAAAAAAAGTTGGATCCATATGAAATACACGTGGGTCGTCCAAATTTTCATTACCAATGATTAAGATTGAGTATTATATGCTACTAAGGCATAAATCAGAAAACTCAAATACACAACACACACACATATATATATAAAGTTTCTTTTCTGTAAGCAGAGAGGTTTAAGAATCAAATTTCACTATTTATCTTTTTTCGATAAAAAAAACTATACTTTATTGTGAGAACATGATAGCATTTGCAATAAACGTATAAAGTCCAATAGTAAAACTAACCGCACTAAAAAATGAAGGTTTTGCCCCATATGCGATTTTAACCTAGGTATTTCAGTCATCCAATATAGAGATACATCAACCATAGATCTTTACGACCAAAAGGTTGAAAATGATTCTCCATTCTCACAATAATTAAGACTAATAATTTGAGTCATTCCCTATGTGAGTGTGACTGTGTGTATAGTCGGTCAAATAAAAGCTCTCTTTTGTAGTATTTAAAACATAATCTAAACTATTGACCTTTGTATAACTATGGTTCTCATTAAAAATATGTACTCCCTATATCCACGATAAAATGTCCCATTTGATTTTGGCACGAATTTTAAGAAATGTGGGTAGAAAAAATTAGTGAAATGTGAGTCATATTTTCATATATTAATTTTATAATGAAATTATGTGAGTGGAATGAGTTAGTGGAATGTGAGACCCACTTATTAAAAATAGTAAAAGTGAAATGAGACTTTTAATAGCGGACACCCCTTTTTGGCCAAATGGGATATTCTATCGTGGGTAGATGGAATATTATTATAGATCATTCTTCCCACAAAATAAAACACACTAGATTGTGACACGAGTTTTAATAAATATTAAACAGAAAGTATTATGAATGGAAAAAAGCCCCCTACTTTTATTAGATAAAGGATATTGTGAATGGAGAAATGGTGAGTCATATGTGGTAAAGTTGTAAAAAAATGAAAAAAAATGATAAAAAATAAAGAAATTGTGTCCAAAAGTGAAAAAGAAATAAATGTGCACTATTTTGAGAGACACTAATAATGTGTACTATTTTTTGGGACAGGTGTAGTACTATATAAAATTCATTATATCATCAAGATGTATTTATCTCTATATATGTATCTATCACACCTTATCCTACACAATAATCAAGCCGCTAATATTTATAAAAAATATTTTATATAAAAAGAATACCATTTTATTATAATAAAGTATCACACGAAAAAATAATATTTAAATAGATTATGTATAAATTAGAGCACCTAATATTGTCGATCAATAATAGATCCATATTGGCAGTAGACTAATATTTCCTTGTGTTTCCTTATTTCATCAAAATTTTCTTTAACTGGGGAATACTAGTAAATATTTTATTTTATTTTATTTCATTTTCGAATCATATCATTTTTTAATTGTTAATTTATGATTATCCTTTTGCAATCTGCAAGAAAAAAATGCAACCACGCATTTAAGTGGTACTCTCTTTTTATCCTTTTCTTTTATCTTGTCCAACGTTCGTAAGTACGTCGTTAATTTGATTGGTAGCTGTGCGTGGTCCCTTATGGAGAATATACACAACATTCATGACATTACAAAATTTACAACGACTGCAGGTCTTGAATCTTCATTATTTCATCCAACTTATAGATTACGCGATAGAAAAAAAAAATATTAGCATACTAATTATCACTCAACATGATATTTTGTTTAATATTGTATGTACTAAGTCGGAGCACATCACTAATTAATATTGTATTTTTCATAGACAGCATGCCTAAATTGATGTTTAATTTCTTCCAGGTAAAATTGATAAAGTTTAAATCAATTATGAGTATTTTTCTTTATAGTAATTCTCATTTAGACTTACCAGCAACGAGCTCGACGAGCAGGGTTCTACCGAGCAAGTCGACTAGCCCGTCGAGCCCCTGGCTCAAGCCAAGGTGGCTGAGGGCGCCGCCCACCGTCTCGAGCACGGTGATGACCACCTTAACGGAAGTCGACTTCCTGGTGGAGGTTAACAAGCTGGCTTTTACGCCATTGGAAGCGCGACGTAGCCGTAGATTCCTTTGTTTAGATCGGCCAGGCATCGGAATAGAAGGTGCAACATTTCCTTGACCGGAGCGAAAATGGTTGTGTAAATTTGGAAGTAGGGTTTGAGTTGTTAAACAGTGAGATTTGAGGAAGTTGTCGATTAGCATCATTTTGGCAGAAATTTCAAGATAGGTTGTACGTTTAATACAACAAGTGAAATTAGTGGTGGTGTTTCTGAGCAGGACCTCTTGACTTCTTTATATAGAAGTTGATCAGAGATAAATAACCCTTGAGAAGAAAAGAAAAGAAAAAAGTAATTACACGTGGCATAAAACTGAACCATGATGCTAATTAATCCCATTATAACAGACTACAGTAGCCCATATAAAAATTATATTAGAAATGTAATTAATTACTTCATTGCATAAAAGTCCTTATAATTAAAAAGGAGTTCATTTGTAAGATTGATTGATTTAATATCCAATTCGAATGAATCTGCGGACAATATATAGAAATTAAGTGATTTGTTAAATTGACTGAACGACTAAAGGCAAGAAAAATTACTAGGGTATTCGTTGTGATCGATCTTATTTTTGGGAGATTAATTAACTTAAACACGAAGAGAAATTTAGAGTATGACCACGAGGATTTAACGTGGTTCGATCGTTAATAAGATCTACGTCCACGGCTCAAAGCGTAAGAATATATTTGTAACTTTGGTGTG
>JAYDZE010066627.1:0-44004 GCA_034509125.1 Monilaria moniliformis | reverse complement strand
AATCCACTTAAAACACGGATAAAAATTCACCAAAAACAAAACGAGCAATAAAATAAATTACAACTCATTTACATTTGGCAAAAAAACTACCTGAAACTTGATAATTAATAAAATAAATTTGGAAAAATTTCAGAAAATTCGAATTTAATTCGAAAATTCAGAAAAATTACAAAAAAAACCCTAGTTTTTAAATTGTGGCGGCGCCGCCGGTGACCACCACTAATCGATGCCTCTGGAAGACACCGTTCGATTAGCATCGCCAATTTCACCGGCCGCTCTCTCCTTCGCCGTGAATTTGGCCTGAAAATCTCCTGCACGTCGTCGTTGAAACCCTAGAAACCCTAGGGTATCGATTCCGCAGCCACGGGCGATTGCGGCTCCTCTCAGTGCCACTGATCGACGCGCCTGGACGAGACCGAACGAATGGCATCGATAATCGGACCCATACCCTCCGTCTTCATCGTCAATTTCTCCGTAAAGTTTCTGGTTTCGCGCGACAAGCAGGCGTCTGATTCATCTTGCGAATTCGCCGCCGTCGTCAACTTTCAACGCTTCACACTACATGGGTTTTGATGCACACGCCACGGGCTTCAAAAGTGCTAAGGTGTCGTCGCTTGGTTCATAGCTGGTCGCCGTAAATCGTGGTTTGAACCTCGCAATTTGTAAATTGCGACAAACCTTAAAGACCACGCGACTTCTCGGCTAAAATTCACCGTCCACTGCGTTTTTCGACGACCGCCACCTACTGGGTATTGAAGCCATGGTCTGGGTATGCAAAACCCCCAAGGTGGCACCTCAAAATTCATGGCTAATTGTCGGTAATCGGGGTTTGAACTCCTCACGTCGTGAATAGCGAATGAAAACCCTTGCCGCCGCGACTTTGTCGGTGCAATTCTCCCACTCCGGCCACAATTGGACGATGAAGACCGGTCTCAAATGAATCTAGGACCAAGCCATGTCCAATGGCACCGGAGATCGTCTAAGATGCGCCATGGATTGTTGCGAATCGATCTAGAAAGATTCGGCATCGCGGTTAGGGTTTTCTTGAACACTAGCCCGCCGCGATGCGTTTTTTGACCAATCCCCTCCTCTTCTAGCCGTGAAACCGGTGGCAATCGAAAGCCCTTAGACCAGCCTAGGTCGTGGCCTTGGTCCGACGCGTCGATTGTCACTGAGCTGCCTCGAATTTTATGTCAAATAGAGGTTGTTGACCAACCTGAAATAGAAACCCTGGGTTTCATTTTCCGGCCAAAACGCGCCGTTTTCCGCCGCCTCCGCCTCTCTAGGGTGTCTGGCGACCTAGTGCTTGACATCGTCGCCCCGCCCTTGAGGTGGTGGCCCGATTTGACGCTCGTTTAACGTCGTTTGAACTCCATTTCGATTTTTCTAACGTTTTTCTAATCAACACCTCAGGTTTTTGAAACCCGTTTTGATAAAATGTAAAATCTAAACGTTGTCGGGTGGAGCTCCGCGACACAAGTTTCGTGACCCGGACCCGACGCTCCGTTTTTCGTGTGCTTCACTCGATTTCTTGTCCAATTACATTTAATTACAAGAAAAAAGAAAAAAAAACACCTAATCTACCACAGTCAACTGCCATGGGTTTACAATTATTTGAAAAAATGGAAATAAAATAGATCACAACATTCATTCCATGCAATTCAGATAAGAATTATCAGCAGGGAAAAGTAGAACAAATAAAATAAATTAATTGTTCTATATCAGTGCCTAGATCTGACTATGATACCAATTGTTGGGGATTTAATTCCAATGAAGGAATTTTCTCTTTTTCAGGATCTTTCCAAGATGATATAGAAAAATTAATTAGCCAATTATATTTACAGATCTGCTATCTAGAACACACATAAACACATAATTTAGAATTTAAATCCTAAATCATGCTGCTACGGATCTGAATACTTACAGTAATTAGATCTCCATTTAAATGCATTTAAATCTGTTATGTTATTTTCTGCCTGGTTTATGGCACGATCTGTAAGCCCATGAGAGTTGACCATGGTACACTTGGGTGTTTTATTTTATTTTCTTGCAATTATTTGTAATTTGACAGAAAAACCAAATGACGAACACGAATAACGAGGAATGGAGGTCGGATCCAGGCCACGACACATCGTGTCCTAGAGCCCCCCATGACAACACCCGACGAACCATGTCAGATTTGGCAACAGCCGGAGCCATCGGGCGCATGGTGCAGCGGGCATCGCGCCTAACAGCAAGTGTTGGCGAGAGTACCTAGCGGATAGGGTGTATGGCAGCGACATCCAGCGTCAGGCTGCTCTTGGCAGCCTCGGCCAGGACAACCCGACAGGTGCACCAGGAGGCAGCTGGTCGGGCACGGGGATACAACGAGCGAGGGCGGGTGCTAGGCACGCGTGTGCATCGACCAATGGGCGCTGGGGCACCGGGCATCGTGGCGCTCGGGAGGCCTCGGCATCGCCCGATGTGCGATGCTAAGGAGCTTGCGCACGGGCCTCAGGCGTCGTCGGGCGATGCAATACCTAAGCGATGGCGCGCGGATGGGAGGCGACGGGCATTGTGGAGCCGAAGACGTCTTGGCAGCACCTAGCGGGTGTTATGCGGGCTTGCAAGGCGACAAGGCAGCATCTGACGTCAGGCAAAGGGGCGAGGCGCACACACAGCGCTCGTGCAACCCTCGGCTCCGATTCCCGATGATGGGCGCCGAGCGCCAGCTCACAATGGGAGCAGACAGGGTTGGGCACCCAGCTGCCCGCAACACCCAACTGTGCCTGGGCCTGATGCGCAGCACAAGGACGATGAGGCCGGGCGTGCCACGCCCAACAACACCCAATACCTAGCATGTGCGCACTGCATAGGAGCTAACGAGGGCAGGGCACCCAAAGTCTAGCAACTGCCCAACGCTCGGGCGACACACAAGCGACGGGCACCTAGTACGACGGTGACTGTGGCAATAGCGAAGAGACGGTGGTCTGGCAGTGGCGGTGACAGCGGCATTCCGGTGAAGAGGTGGTGGTCAGGGTGCGGTCTGGCGGCTGTCGTGGTGGTTAGATTTTGGATAGAATTGCTTAATACTATCCCAAATCTGACAAATTCTATCAAATCTTTTGTTTAGATTTGATGAGATTTGGATAAAATTAGCTAGGTTTTATCTATATCAAATCTAATCTTATTAGATTTGTTTAGATATAGTTAGTTTTATTTTCATAATTATCCTTTTGGATAATATTTTGCTATGTAAGAAGTTGTAATTATGTTGTTTGTTTAGCAATTTATCCTGCTTAAGTAGATTATCTGGCTATCAGCTTATGTGATAATTATGTGCAAAAATATTTTTTTAAATGACTAATTGATAATTATAATCATATTTATTTCATTTAAATCAATTACAGAATTATATATTGTCATCATAAATTGATTTATTTGTTAAATAATTTTATTTAGATCTCCGACCATCCTAGTGGTTGCTTGATCTTTGAGGAATTACAGGTTCACATGGATTAAACTTCAGTTGATAGTTGTAGAATTTATTTATGGCGATGCGATCTTCCATAGGAGGAGTACTAAAATGGAAATAAAATCTTAGTGCTAAATTTATGGTACGAACTTAGGCACATGATGACAGTTATGCTACTCTAGTTGTCTCTGGTCTATCTTTCAAAGTGTGTGACCAGTAAAACCTTGCTTGTATTATGGCATGCATGTTACCCTACTAGTCTCTGGACTATCTGTTGACATGAGCTATATGTGAAATGGATTTAATTACTTTGTTGGTTTTTCAATTAATATGTATTAAGCATGTTTATGTGATATCGTGTTCAAATATGTCGTTCCATCCCCTTTCATCTATTCTCAAAGACAACAAATTCGAAGGACAAAATTATGTTGATTGGAAAATAAATCTAGATATTGTTCTCACCGCAGAAGACATAAAGTTTGTCTTAAACCAACCATGTCCACTTGTTCCTGCAAACAATGCGTCAAATGCGGTTAAAGAAGCTTACACTAAGTTGTGCAAATCTAATGAGATGACACAATGTTAAATTTTGGCATCTATGTCGAATGTATTGCAACATCAGCATCAAGCTATGCAGACAGCCACAGAAATGATGCATAATATTGGTAACCTATTTGGAACGCATAATCGAGCTGCCAAATCATTATCAATTCGAAACATCATGAATGTGACCATGACGGAGGATACACTTGTGCAGGACCATGTTCTCAAGATGATGGGTTATCCCAATGAGATAGAGATATTGGGTGAGACTGTCGACCCAGCTTCCCAAGTTGATATCATCATCCAATCCTTGGCAAGCAGCTTTCAGCAGTTCAAGTTGAACTTTGACATGAATAAAATGGAGTGTACTCTCCCAAAACTGCTTACTGAGTTACAAGAGGCAGAAGAATTATTGACACAAACTAAGGAAGTTTTGATGGAAGCTACTCCTTCTTCCTCGGGCCAAAAGCTCAGAAATGGGAAGAAGAAATAAGGGCAAGTGACATCTATTGTCATGAAAGGAAAGATGAATGGCAAAAAAAGTGACAAAAAGAAACAAACTGGAAAATGCTTCAAATGTGGTGAGAATGGACACTAGAAAAGTGACTGTCCACTTCGAAAATGGATGAATGGTCAAGGTATGTAGTAAATAATGTTTAGAGTCTATTTTCTACTCATTCGTGAGTAGTGAATGACGAGAGCCACTAATCATGTGTTGTTTTTCTTTTGTAGAAAATATGAACACTTCGTGAAGATGAGATTCCAATGGAAGTTGTTGCAGTAGGAGCTTGTACCTATTTATTACTTTCAAAGTAGTAGATTCAGTTTCTAGTTTCAAAACTTTGTTTAGTTTAGTGCTTTGCTTTGGAAGGGATGTAATATTCAGATTCCAAACTGTTTTATCTTTATGGATTTATCAATTTCTTTTATTTTATAAAAGTGTTTCGTTTTATCCATTATGTCACAAATGATAAACAAATACTAAAAATAATGCAAAATCCAAGCACCAAACCAAATTATCTAGTAACTTATCAACTATCTCTATCAAGCTAAAGTCTCCAAGTAATAACATGAATGACAACTACTTTGGCCTCTAAAGATTGGGTATTCCAACCTTAGGAGAATTCAATGGGTTAGTGAATTCTATTAAGTTAATGATCTTTAACTAGAACATTTTAAAATCCAATGAAATCTGCTAGAAAAGTTTGATAACCAAGGGATCCTCAAGGATCACAAACCAAAGGCCAACTAGCAATGCATTCATTTTGATAGATGAGGTTAAAGAAGCATAGATTGAGAAAGTGTCATTTTCTTTGTGATTACACTAAAGAATTTGATAAGTCTACTTGATACGTCACAAGTAATAATCATTTTCAAAGTTCTAAGGATTTAGAAATACTTGTGAGGCGCATCATGCCTAGACTATCATGCATCTATGATCTAATCATAGAGATGATCATCTCAATCAAAAGTTCTTAAACTATCTATCAGAGTGGGAGTAAAATCCCAAATGATTATCCATGTCTTCCTCAAATAGATGGCATAACCAATGGAGAAATTGAAATGTGGAAAATGATTCGATTTTGATAAGTTGTACCTTATATTATAGTTTATTGTAGTGGGAGGGTTATTACACAATCTTAAAGGATTCATAGCCCTAAGAAAGTCTCCTAGACTTAGTCTATGACCAAGATGAATTAGTTTCCTACAACAACCAAATGACTATATACAAAAAAATATGATTAGCGAAAGCGTAATCATCCAATCAAGAACATTTGATAAATAATTTGAGAAAACTAGGAAATATTCTCCGAAATGTTATGCTATTTTCAAAAAATTCTACATCAATGAAACGCTTTAACGCCTTAGCATGGTAAAATCCAAGGAAATGAGTTTGCACCCATTTTGACATGTACTTGATCATCTTAGGATAAGTATCTTACAGATACTTACTGAAATGAAGAAACTATGACGAGTTCTGTATTATTCACAAAATATGAAGTCTTATGTATGCTAGAAAGTGTTACAAGTCGATATCTGCTTTGCCATGAGCAAGAAAGCAATGGTATCAGTGTAACCCTGGTCAAAATCACTAGACTGTGGTAATTGGAAAAACTCAAGTACCGTAAAAGGACTAAGGAGTGTATGTTGGTTACAAGGTAGCCAAGTAGTACGAATGGGTTAACCGACTTAGTTCTAAACTAGTTGAAGTTCAAAGAGATCAACACCTAATCATGTGTTCACCTAAGGAACAAGAGCTATGTTTGAAAAAGTATAATGCATGAAGGCATCACAAGCTTATCCATGAAAGCTGATAGCTCAGGAAACTTCCTAATGGTGAAAAAATATGATTTTGAATACGTTTGTCGACTAGAGTATACAATGGTAATAACTCGACATGGATAATTCTAATAAATCATGGGACTAAGAGCGAAAAAAACACATAAAGAGGTAGATCATATAAGTGAGAAATAGTGATAAAGAATAGGAACCAAGTGGAACATAAAGATGCATTAACGCACTACTGGACATATTATTCCACTAGGATCCTGCAAAGGCAAGCTGATTAACTCATCATGTGGAAATAATGGTAGTACAAGTTGTATCAAAGACCTGTTTTGAGTAAGCGGGAGAATATGACAGTTTTTCAATTGATTGATTTGTTCAATTTATTGATCTACACTTGAAAGAATGTTTTGAGTATAAGCGGGAGATTATTAGGGTTTGTATACTGAAAAAACATGCTTTGGGCTGCTTTGAATTAAAATCTTATTTTCCACATTCTGAGGAGAAATTTAAAATTGTCACATGGTGTGCCTTTTGTGGTTATGGATGCTTATTCTTAAGCATATAAACATAAATTGAGCAAACAAGTAATCCTAATATATATTGTAGGCTGAATGATGGATCCATGATCAGAGAAGATCTTTTAGTCAGTTTCTCATAGAAGAAAATCAAGTTCTCAACCTAGATAGACATGGACAATCTATCGTGAAAGGTTGTAGTGTCGATTCGAAGTTCGCGCTTATATTCGCCAACTGATGGCAATGAGTGTAGTATAGCACTGAAATGGATTACAATAAGATACGTACTTCTACGTTGTGTAAATGAAGTAAAAGGTCTCTATGATTGTTTATTTCTTAATCCATACAAGTAATATTGAGCATACGATGTTGATTATGCACTGCTTTGATTTATCAATAGATGTGGGTTTTTTAGTAACACCCTAAGTAATTCCTGATATCTTGGGCAATGGTATTTAATGTCTAGCGGTGCTATGATTGTTATTATATAGAATCGTGTCACGGGAGACCCGAGTTGATACTATCCTAAATTGGAGTTTGAAAAAAAAAATTATACAAATATGTGCAGTTGGAATTTATTATATTATAATAAATAAAGTTTAAGAGATTACTTGATTAAAGCTAGCAGTTGCTGTAATTAATTAATGGATATTGAAAATCTTAAACACGAGAAATAATAAATTAAAAATGAACTATGTTCATAATGTGGATCTGGACGGGCAATACAATTTAATCATATAGTGAAGTGAATTAATATTAATGGACTTAGTTAAGTTGGGCTCAGCTTAAAGAATTAAGCCCATTGGGAGGCTCATCTCAATCTTCATTTGAATCCCTGACCTATCCCACCACCCCGATATATAGGGGTGGAGGGGACGAAAATCACAATGACTCAGACACAAAATTTCATTTCCCCCATGTGACTCCTCATTAGTGACTTTCTAGTCTCCACCTCAGTCTATAGAGTTTGATAGAATATTACCAACACAATATTCAAGCTATATGAGGGTCATAAGTCAGAAGATCTCAATTGTGAATTGTTGTGGAAGATTGCAAGCAATCTACAACACTAATCAATAAGAAGAGTTTGCAAAACATGGTAATCGTCTAAACTCTAGGAGCATGCTTAGGGATCTGTTTTACCTGCCTGCAGACTGTCTAAACGCGTTCTAGTGGTTAATTATATATGTTAATTAAAATTGAATATCATCCTATGAGATACTCGGTAGTCGAGAGAATCCTTCAATGGAGCCATCCCCCAACATTGACATGTTATAATGTTGATCAATTGGCCAGTGCAGTTGTAAAATCATATCCATAACTATCTCTAATGACTCTAAATAAAGTTTTCTTAACTTTGCAAGAGTGCATGCTAAAAATTATGAAGCATAAGGGTCTCAATAACTACAAAATCCCTCATATGGAAAAAGATTTACTTATAAGAGTGGATCAACTCCCAACTGACTTGAAAGTGCCACAAAGCTTGATAGAATAATGCATGACTTATATGCTTGAAAATGATGCAGAGACTAATGTGGCAAGGTTGATGGAATATTTGAAATATATATTTCACTAAGAAGGGCTGATAGATCAGTTTGCATTGCTTGGAATTTAGTAAATGAGAAGAAGCATCACACATGTTTTTTGTAAAGCTGCAAATAATTTGTTTGTAAAGTCCATTTCAACATGAATGTAGCTATGTTTTTGTAAAGCTATAGATACCAACAATGCAAATATGTTTTTGTAAATATCATACTTATTATTTATTCACATAAGTTTTTTTTTTTTTTTTTTGTAAAGTCTTCTTGAACATGTATGCAGAGTTCATGCAGACCATTTGATTTTTTTCCAAATCATCAAAATTTTCCTCAAATCATCATCGATCATCATAGAGGCAGAATCATTGCCACCACAAATACAACACATAGATAGAATCACTGCCAACAGAAGCACAACACATAGGGAGAATGCCTGCCGCCACAAACACAACAAATAAGCAGAATCACCGCTAAATCACAAATAGGCAAAATCAGTGCCAAATCACTAACATGCACGACTAAATTGATTAGATCTCAACAGAAACTAGGATTTGGAAGATCATCAGATTTTTTGCCTAAATCAACATTGATCACCATAGAGACAAAGCACTCCATCTCATTTTCCGCCCCTGCAACCACATTCTCCAATTCTTTTGAGGATGGATTGAACGGAAAAAACACTGAACTAAAGTCCAAAATTAACTCCAATAGAGTAGAGTCATTCTCCTTCTCGGCTTCTACAGCAACCTTCTCTGCCTCTGCAACCACATTCTCCATGCCACCGGCGAGCCCGATTTCATGGTACGAGAGATCTCTATCATCGTCGGAGAGGTCCTAGGCTATAAAAGGTAGGAGGACGCCACATGTCCAATGTGGATTTGTGCTTGTGGTGGCGACAGGGGGTGGCGATGGAGAAATTGGCGAGGGGTTAGGTAAACCGACGCCACCGGCGAGCCTACCGCTCAAACTCTTCATTGCGGTGAAGGGGCGGTGAGAGATTGGGACAAACTAGAATTTGAGAGAGGTGAAAGACTATAGAGGGGACAAAATAGGGCTTCAAATGGATCAAGAGATGCGAGAGATGAGAGGAGACCGAGTATGAAGAGGCGGTGAGTGAAGCCCCAATTTCGGAAGGTGCTGAGTAGGAACAAAGTGTGACGAGCTAGCAAGAGAATGAAGAAATGGTAGAGACGAATTAGAATTTAGGTAGGTAAATGATGTGTAGGGTTTGTTAGTGTGCCCAATTAATGGGCTCATTAGTGAGTTAATTTTATCAATTTTTAAAAAATGACACTTATAGCGAAACAATTTAATAAAAAAAGGTGAACATTTTTAATGGAACAGAGAAAGTATCTTATTATTTTTTATATTTAATATGTAGTATCATTTTTGAAAGATGTATAAAGGATGAAATACCGAATTACGAATTATTTTACGTACATTAAGAAAATATTAAATATGATGAATGATGAGACAAAGTTGAATAATTTTATCAACACGAGTCACCCTTTTCTACAATAATTATAGCCTTCTAATTTGTTACTGTTAGTCTGTTATACATTTTCAAACACGCAAACTCGCGAGGATAGTTAACTGTGAGGGTTAAGATACTTACGTAATTTGGTGAGTTGCAATTCACATAACTAAACGCCGTTGTTTCTGTTGCACGGCTGCACCACCGTCTCCAATCCACCTATCTCCGCCGCACGCACAGAAGAAACACACCATGGCTACCAGCATGGGCCCTCCGCCTCCTAAAAACACTGACGCTGACGATGCCGCCGCCGAGCCTTCAACATCCGAACCAACGAACAGTTCGGCGATGGCGCCGCCTCTACCTATAAACCCGAATCCTGCGGAACTGGAACCTGCCGCCGACCCAGACCGCCGAGAAGAAGCAGAATTAAACCCTCCCAGTAGTGTTACTCCAGGAAATTCCGATCAAGCTTCTAATTCCAGCGAGAATCCGAGTAATGGCGCCTCCACTAACGGCGAAAGCAAACAGGTGCAGCCGAATAGTAATTTGGGGGTGCCGTACAAGATTCCTCCGTGGAGCGGTCCCCCTGGCCATGAGTTCTTCCTTGAAGTCCTCAAAGATGGGGCCATCATCAATCGATATGATATGTTAGTACTTCTCCCGTTTTCTGTACCAATTGTATCCTTTTGTTTTACTTCATATCATGTACAAAGTAAAAAACTTTTTGAAAATTCTCCAACAAAAGGTTTTACATTTTTACTAAAGAGTTATATTTTTCTTATATGCACAATTGCACATCAAGATTGTCGTGAAGGGTTTGTTTGAATTACGCCTCTACTGTGTCTAATTCCAGAACTGAGAAAGGGGCTTACATGTTTGGCCGCGTTGATATTTGTGATTTTGTGCTCGATCATCCTACTATTTCTCGGTTTCATGCCGGTATAGTTTCTTTGCCTCCCCTTTCTATTGTTATTACACTTTATTGTCTTATTTATTGTTTCCTGGGTACTGTATATGCCTTCAATAAGCCACTATTTGAAGCTTCAGATGATTTCTTTTGGGTGAAATACATAGCTAATTTCCCTGTATACTCATGGAGAACTGTTATTTTCTGTCGAAGGAAAATTCCTATGGCTGATCAAGTGTTATGTCAATTAGAAGCCACACCATATCAGGTTTTATTTCCAGTCATTGCAGGAGAATGTATAGAGAATGAAAACAGATTTTAGGTATTTCTTTGGAAAAAAAAGATTTGATATATCTTTGGGACTTATTTGACTGTTAATGTTTCGCTTTTTTGTTGCGGTTAATGGAAGATATTTCTAATAGAAAATGTATCACCTTGGATCCTTCTATACAAGGAAGGAACATGGGAAATGTCAATGAAACTAAAAATAGTGAATGTTTTTCTCGTCGGAGTTTTATCTTCATGAACTTGAGAAGTCCAATAGTCATTTTCAATAGATTGTAGTGCAGTGCCAGCTGATAAGTTGTTAGTTCTGTTTGGATTATGTCGAAAGGTTCTTTGGTTATCATCTAATTTGAGGGTACCTGTTTCTTCCTGTGTAGTTTCTATTCAGCTGTGATTTTCTTTGTTGCATTGGTTTGTAGTAGTATAATTTGTAATGAAACTGCCAAGTATTTTAGTTTCTGTAGAGTACATTCTTTTATAAGGTAGGAGTATATCGTTTTTTTTAGGTTGATGAGGGTGTTGAAAATTCCTAAGAATGTATTTACTATTTTTATTATTGTATTCCTTGCGTGGTCCCAGTTCTTCAGTTCAAGAGCGACGGAGGTGCCTACCTCTATGATCTTGGCAGTACACATGGGACATTTATAAACAAGAACCAGGTACCATTTCCTTTACTGAACCCTCACACATCCATTACTTCTCCAACAATTTTGATTTGCTGTTCATTGAATTTGTATAGCTTTACTTACCATTCTTGCATAATTTTGTGGATATCATATCCCTTGGTAATACTCTAAACCACCATTTATTTAAGTTGAAATGTTGAGATTATGTTTGGACCTTAAATTTGAAAGGTGCCCATTGGATCATTTGATCATAGAACAGAAACCTATGGATGCATCTAGGATTCTTACTGAAGTCGTGTCTCCTCTAGTAATTACTTGATCTTCTTACCATATGCTACTTTGGCAGGGGAGGTCGATGTTTGTGTCTTTTCATGTACGTGTGCTATATGGTAGACTTCCAGTAAATTATGATATTCTTTTCTGATGAAATTGTTGGGCTAACATCAGGTAAAGAAGAGGATCTATGTGGATTTGCACGTCGGTGATGTCCTCCGGTTTGGCCAGTAAGTGGTATCATTATTAATTTTCCCATGTATTGGATCTTGGAATGCTTACCCCCATCTCTACCCCTCAGATTTGTTGGGCCTCTTGCTTGAATTCAGTGGTATAGAAGTCCATCTTGTATTCTTATACTTAAATTAATTGATCTTGCATTTAGGAGTTAAAATGCAAGGTTTCTTAGCAAATGTAAACTTCTCATGTGTATTTTGATATGATTTTTTAGTATAGCGTAACTTGTGACCACTTTTTTCATGCATGATTCCGTTTTGGTTTTGGTGCAGCTCATCTAGGCTGTACATATTTCAAGGACCATCTGAATTGATGCCTCCGGTAAGTTTCTCTAACTTCATAAATATCATAATATTATGAAAGACTGCTTGTATCAAAGTCATTTAAGTTTGAAGGTGTTGGAATGAGGAGAATATTGAGGCTCGAATCAAGGAAAAATCAAGCCAAGATAAGAATAAAATAATATAGTTAGTCGTTGATAGACTTTAGTTATTGATAGACTTTATCTTTAGTTATTAACAAATTTTATCTTTTAGAGTTTGAGTCTAGTTAAAAGTCTTCAGCCCACTCTATATAAAGAGTTGGATGCAGTAGAATAATTATTAATCCAGTCTAATACAATGTAGTCTTTAGTCCTTCCTTTGTTTTTATTTTTTGCATTTTAGCTTCCGCATCACAATTTTATTTTCCAACATGGTATTAGAGCAGCTAACGATCCATAATTCGTTAGTTTGTCTCGAAACCAATAGTGTAAAAAAAATCAGTTGTTTTTTTCAATTCTTCAAACCAATCCATTCCAACACTCAATCCACTCCAACATAACGAAACGGAAAAAAATACAACAAACAAACACAACCCAAAACCTCGAATTATCTCAACCCCACGATCCAAATCCAATTCAAACCAATCCCCAAAACAAAAGACAAAAGGTGTTTCAAACCAAATCAGCCAAATTCTCTGAAATCAACAAAAAAACACACACGACCACTTGCCGCGGTGAACAAAACCCGCCACTTGCGGCCGACAGCGGACTGCGCGGCGAGTGGGAGATAGAGCGGACACCGCACAACCGGTGCAAGAAGGAAGAGTGAGCAGTTGACCATTGGAGAGTCAACCGCAAGGGAATAAACGTCCATCGGGGAGAGGCCAAAGGCTACACACTGCCGTCGATAGGTCAGACGGCGCCACCCGTTTCGGAGCCCAAAAGGCGGGGTAGCAAGAAACAGCCAAAGAGGCCGGGGTGAGCCATCGGCGGTGGAGGAGAGAAGCGGACGGTTCGTCGTGGTGGAGAAGAAAAGACAGAAACAACCAAAGAGGCTGGGGCGAGCCATCGGCGGTGGAGGCAGGCGCAATGGAGGGCACTGAGAAGGCTGCCAATGGAAAAGGAAAAGCCGGGAAGGCCTCCGCTAAGAAAGCTTGGAATGCGCGGAGGAAGGCGAAGTAGCCGATAAAAGAGGCTGTCGAGGACGTGGACTGGCGGTGGCTTGTCCGAAGAAGGGAAGAAGACCGAAGAGAGATGAGGAAAGAATGAGGTGGCGGGCTCGCACAAAAGGAAGGAAAAGGGGGAAATGTTGATAAATTGCAAAAAGGCTCCCAAAATTCCACCAAACTACATAAAGGTCCTCCGAGTTTAAGAAATTTCTAAAAGTTCTGAGAATTTCAGAATAACCTACCAACCTATAAAGAACTGCAATTAGACCCAATATCTTTTGCAAAACCTGAAGAAAAAACCAATCTTTGAAGAATAAAAAAATTGGCTCCCAGACATAAGCAAAAACTGTCTATCTTAGCTCCTCAACAAGAGTCAAAACTGTCAACACAAAACTGAAGAGCTACTTGACACGAGTCAAAACAGTCAACAGAAAATTGAAGAGCTCCTTGACACGAGTCAAAACCATCATCAGAAAATTGAAGAGCTCATTGATATAAGTTTAAACTATCAATTAAGAATGAAGCTGCTCCTTGATACGAGCTTAAACTATCGATAAAAAATTAAAGAGCTCCTGAATAAGAACCTAAACTATTTATGAAATTGAAGAACTCCTGAATCCGAGTATAAACTATGTACCAAATTCAAGATAATTGCAAGTTAAGTATCGGAATACCCGACACTTAACTTAAGGGGGAGTGTTGGAATGAGGAGAATATTGAGGCTCGAATCAAGGAAAAATCAAGCCAAGATAAGAATAAATAATTTAGTTGTTGATAGACTTTAGTTATTGATAGACTTTATCTTTAGTTATTAACAGAATTATCTTCTAGAGTTTGAGTCTAGTTAGAAGTCTTCAACTCACTCTATATAAAGAGTTGAATGCAGTAGAATAATTATAAATCCAGTCTAATACAACGTACTCCTTTAGTCATTTCCGTATTTTATTTCCCGCATTTCAATTCTATTTTCCAACATAAGGCAATTGATATATGTATTTATTCTTCTGTAATCTCTCTTAATTTGTTGTGGTATTCTTTTGGTAGGAAGCTGATTTGAAGAGGCTAAGGAAAGCAAAGATGCAACAAGAAACAAAAGACATGGAAGCATCACTTTTGCGTGCAAAAATAGAGGCATCTCGTGCTGATGGGATTTCTTGGGGCATGGGCGAAGATGCGGTTGAGGAATTGGAGGTCTGTTCCTGATTTTGTTTAAGTGTCAGATGAATTTGTTCAAAAATTTCGTAGTGTTTGATAGAATATGAGTGGAACTTGATTATTTTATTCTTCTACATCCATGGCCTGCCATGTTTAGTTGATGATATGTTTTCGTCCAATCTCGCCAGTTTCATATTGCCGAATGGGTAAATTATTGGGAAGGGGGGGTTACTGTTCCAGGTCTCTGTTGGTCAACGTGGTTGGAAAGGAGTAGGCGAACTCTTGAGGATAAAGAAGAGAAGATATATGATTAAATTTAGAGTAGCTTGGTGGGTCTTATAAAGATTCTCAGGATTTATGTTTGTTGTGTTTCAGATGTAGTTGTATTTATACCTAAGGATGTTAAAACTATTTGGGGGTTACTCATCACTCTGTAAACACATCCCATTTCTTATGAAATTCTGTACCTATAAAAAATAATGTTTTGGAGTTGTCATGAATACTCCCTATAGTTTCAACACTGCATTTGTTTTTCAATGGTCATTATATCACCGTATTTAGCATGTTTTTATTAACAGTTAAATTAAGATTATCCCCTGTACAGTTCCTTTGCTGCTTGTTCATTTATGGAGTATTATAGAACAACTAGTTTTGAATCTAAGCCGTTGGTTCATGCTTTTAATAAATTTGACTTTTATCACTACATGTCTGTGTCTTGCATAAACAAATTTGAATGGTCTTCTCAAGGAACACAAATCCTATGTTTTCCTACAATGTTTATTGGAAACTAAGAAGGAAATTTGTGAAGGTCTGGAATAAGCTTCATGAGAATTTTATAATTCATATGGGGTGTTCAGTGCTGGGATGGATATGGTTTAGGAGCTTGAAATTCCCTATCTGTTTCCTAACGGACTCTGGAACTTTCTCACAGATGCCGGCCTTGATGAACAATATGCCCTTGTTTTCTTCTTATATCTGAGTTTTTGTTGGTTTTGTCATGACTCATAGCGTGTGAATTAAATTCTCATAATGTAGTAATACTTTAGTATGGTAAAAAATTGACGTAGCTTATTTATTTATTTATTATTTTAAATTTTACACACAAAATGTTGAGTAGCTTTAATGTTATTATTTGCCTTCCAAATTGTGGCATGTTTTCTCGTCTTATTGCATATGTCCTTTCCCTTGCCTACTCTAGCTTCGTCACGGATTGCATGATTTGTCTTTGTTTACTGGTAATATGATTTTATTGCTCCCGAATCTACTGGTTTATTTACTCTTGCATGCTTTGTCAATCATCAAAATTTTGTAGCTTCTTTTTATCTTTTTCATCTTTCCATTGAAAGAAATGTTCTTTATGTTTAGGATGAAGTTGAAGAAATAACTTGGCAAACTTACAAGGGGCAGCTTACTGAGAAGCAGGAAAAAACTCACGATAAAGTTATTAAGAGACTTGAAAAGGTTTGCTACATGTTTGTTGCTTTCATGATGCATTTTGCAGCTGTGAGAGCTTAATCATCCTGTGTATTATGTCTCTTGCATCTATTTACATCCAAAGAGATTACTATTCTGCTCTTCTTGATGTGTAAATGGAAGGTGAATTCATGTGATATACGATTGTAACATGCATGTTTCAGTCCTGTTGATGTGTAGTCTGAGAGTGAACGTCATAGGTTTGTCACCCAACATATGTTTCTTGCTAGCATATGATACTCTCATCTATTCATGCTTGTTTCTGCATTTTCCATAGATATAAAAGTCCTCATGGATCTTGGGACTGTACAGTGATGATTTGGCATCTGAATAAATGGCATTAATGAAGTAGCATATGTAATGGATGACTGGTGGAGAATATTTTTTTTTGTGAATGAATCTTGTTTTCTTTTCTTTGCCATCAAAATCCATTTTCCGCACCACCATCATCAAGAAGCGGTGTTCTTATGTTGGCTAATAGTTTTCTTAGTTGGATATGGGAACTATGCATTGCGATTAAAAGGATTGTGCTGAAGAAATGAAATGTAAAGATCAGTCCCTCAACAAGAAAGTGGCTCTTGAAATAAATGGGACATATTTGGGCCAGCTGTGCTACTTTTGCATTTTGAAATAATAAAGATCACCAGAATTGTAAATGAAATGATACAGTTCCACTTATACATACTTCAAGTCCATGCTGCTATGCTATCAGCTAATTTAATTAGAAAGTGATCTTGTCGCGAACTATGGCTCCCATATATTTTTTCCATATTTATATTTCAGGATATCAAAGCCCGCTTTTCCTGCTTTAGCTTGTATCCAGAATATAGCTTACTGAGTTCTATCGGGCACTCTAATTACAGGGTATTTTGTTGCAATTCAGGAGTGATATTCAAAATCTGCTATATCATGAAAAGATTCATAAAATAATAAATGGAAATGACTATCAAATCAACTTTGTTTTCTCTAGAAACCATTCAAAATTGTTGAATAGACAGTTTCATAGTGACTTATCTGAAAATGGGTGCTAATTATGGGAAGAAAGATCCGAGGAGCTCTTTTACTTCGTATATGGTTCTAATCTGAAAAATATAGTGGGTTAGTTGCACTTGGCAGCACTGAACTTCAAACCTGGGTCATCCTTTTGTTGCAATGTAGCATATCTATCATAGCCATTTAATGCTCTTAGCCCATAGAGATTTAGTTTCAGGTCTACTGTCTGAAAGATTATATGGCTGAGAAATAGTATCTTTATTGCCTGGTTCCACTTCTTCTGTAGATAGCTCACATGAAGAAAGAGATTGATGCTATTCGAGCAAAGGACATTGCTCAAGGTGGCTTGACACAAGGACAACAAACTCAGATTGCTAGGAATGAGCAAAGGATGTCACAGGTATTATGAGTTAGGGTTTATTTGGTACTGATGTTCAAAGCCCTCTTGCTTCTCTTTCATATGTCATTTACATATTTTCTGCATTTGTCTTCTTCGAGTGTTGTAAAATGCAGTTTTATTAAATCAAGCAGATTTTACAATTAAGCTTTATTCAGTAGCATTTTTTAGAATTGAGCTTTATAGCATCCCCATGAACAAGTTGCACTAAAAATGCCAATAAAACTGTCCATAAAGCAGTCTAAATCTACTGGCACTGGGACATGGGGACAACCCTTCACAACCTATGTTCATTGGAGACAACTCTTCACAACCTATGTTCAGGTCCTGGTAGATAATATTGCCGACATAGGTTGCCTAGTTGGGGGAGAGGAGAGAAGGCATATATGATGTCCTTTTCTTTTGGCATTTCTTTTTTTTGGATAAATGTAAAAACTGCAATTAGCAATCTATATATATGAAAACACTTTGTGAATGGCTAGTGTCCTGTTAGGATTTATTTCTATCATCATATTCATTTATGTAGGGGATACTCTTTGATTAATACTTTTTTAGTGGTGTCTGTGATTTTGAAATAGATATATGCTGTGTTTGTGCACGATTTTAAGGGTAGTTTATACAAGTTGGTCCTTTTTTTAGGTGGTCTGGTTAGTTGGGTTTGTTAACATCCTAACAAGTCCTCGTAACTACCCATTCCTTATGAAATATGAGGACCAAAGATATGATTTGGATTTTTGAACTTCTGCATTTTTGTTCACCACAACCAGAGATATTTCAAGCTGGTATTAGTAACTACATATTTTTTTTTTTTAATGATGGAGCG
This sequence comes from Monilaria moniliformis, assembly GCA_034509125.1. Lineage (NCBI taxonomy): Eukaryota > Viridiplantae > Streptophyta > Magnoliopsida > Caryophyllales > Aizoaceae > Monilaria > Monilaria moniliformis. The sequence goes on along the minus strand of JAYDZE010066627.1, from coordinate 25,588 downwards.
TTTCATTTTGCTGTTTTCTTACAATCCCCTTACATAAGGGATAGCATCTTCTTATGTGGGTTCACTGCCAGCCTATTAGCAGAATAAATATGAATTAATGTTCCGACGTTGAAATCAATTTCTGCAATTCTAATTCCCAAAGCTTTCTTTAGATAATGGAAGAGCTTGAGAATTTGGAAGAGACTCTGAATGAAAGTATTCGGGAAAGTATAGGTGCAAAAGCTGGAAAGCTGCCGCGTGGTAAGCACAAAGGGTCCATGGGAGATGAGGAAGAAGATTATACAAGGTATTACTGTAAAAAAGAAAGTTCTTTTTCTGTTTAAGAAGAAGACTTTGATTGCTAAATTTCCATTTGTGGTGTGTTGTGTGTCTTTCTCATTTTCAAGTAAGGTCATTGTAATGAATTCCTTTGGAACAGTCAGCAGCGTTTTCTTTTTCCAACTGATGCATGTACTGTACTTTATGTGATAACTATTGATTCCATAACATCTTTTCTTGTGGGAATGGTGCATTTACTGTCTTCTTGACTGGCAGTGACGATGATGAATTCTATGATCGCACACAGAAGTCCTCAAAACCCAAGAATGGTGAAAGTCAATCAGTGGAAACTGCTGATTCGCTTCTTGATAAGAAAGATGCTCTGGTTAAACAGATAGGAGATAAGGAAAAATTACTTGTGGATGAGGATAAACCAGCAGAAGTGAATGAGATTGCTGAAGCTGGAGATGCACTTGATGCATACATGTCTGCAGTGTCATCTCAGCTGGGTAAGCTAGTTGTCTTATTATGTTATTTTTTCATATTCATAATCTAACTCTTCTCCCCTTTTAATAAGTGGACGATATTTTAGTTTTGATGCTTGATGTCATGCTTTCTAAAAGTCTTAAAAGGATAACCATCTTGCATTATGAACTGGTTATTAGTCACCCATGTAGTACTGATGCCATTTTTCGTTCTTCTGTTTCCATAATTTGCCAAATTGAGGCATCCACTTCCTGTATCTTTGGCATGAGCGCTTCCAGCTTTGTGCTTGTGCAGAGAGAAAATTCAAACATGGAGTTCACATGAATCCCGCACCAATTACCTTTAAGAAATTAGGGAAGGAGTTTTTCCCTTGAGTTCCATTTGGAGGTTGCTTGTCACACTTTCTTAATAGTATAAGACTGGAAGTTTATTTTATTGAAATGGGAAATTTGACCAATCCTTCTAAATGGTTGTTTTTCCTTTATTTAATTAAGGCAATGGAACCTACTCATGCAGTTGTCCCATTGTCATCTCCTCTGCCTCTGACTTTCATCATAACTATGTGTTTGTTTCATTAATCGGTTTTGCCCGCCTCTCCATCGCTCTTCAATGGCCCCTGCTGCTCTGTTCCATTGATTGGTTTAAAAGTGGTTCTTGTTAGATATTAGCCATAGATTAGATTTTGACCATGTTTTGTTTGTTTATTTGTTTGGTGACAGTTTTGGATAAAAAGGGAAAGATCCAAAAAGAGTTGTCTACTCTCAAATCAGAGTTCGATAGGATTGTTTACTTGCTGAGAATAGCAGATCCAGCTGGAGAAGCAGTTAGAAAAAGAGAATCCAAAGAACAGAAACCTAAGGCAGTCCTCGAGAAGCCTGCTTCACATGCAGGCAGTGAATCTGCACCAGAAAAGAATCAAAAGATCAAGGCTTTGCCAGGAAAGAGTAAAACTTGTGTTCCGGAGGCTTCACTAGTTAAATCAATGGAAGAAAAAGCTACAGTTGAGACAAAATCAGACATTGACACTACGATGAGTGAACCAGAATCAATAAATGATCAGAGTACTTCTTCCACATATACTGCGGCCAAGCCTCAATGGCTTGGTGCTGTGGATGATATAAGAAAGCAAGAACCTACGCTGAAGCCAGCAGAAACGCAGGAGAGCGACGAGTTTGTAGACTACAAAGATAGAACATCTATTCTGAACAAACCAGATTCAACAGGGGGGATAGAAGATGCAGCACCTGGTCTAATCATAAGGAAGCGTAAGCAAGTTGGTCCGTCCAAGGGCAGTGATTCCGTAGATTCTGAAACAACTGCTGTTTCCCATTTCAAGGCAGAAGATGCTGTGGCCTTGCTGCTCAAACATTCAAAAGGATACCATGCAGCAGATGATGAAGATGGAGCTGTGAGTGAAGACGTACCTGAAAATCCAGAGAAAGAAAAGAAGGGTGGAAAAAAGAAGAGAGTTCTAGGTCCGGAGAAGCCATCATTTCTCGATGAACCAGATTACAGTTCTTGGGTGCCGCCCAAAGGTAATTAGTTCGTAACTTCACTATCAAGGTATGGCATATTGAAACCTGATGTGTGACTTTCTGCGCTCACTTTCCGTTCCACTATCATTATCAGGTCAATCAGGCGATGGACGGACGTCCCTGAACGATCGTTTTGGTTACTAATGCGACTGCTTATCGGTGTTAGTTTTGGTTAATACAAGCGACAATGACGTCTCATGGAAGTAACTGGCTGAGGTTTAGCATGTTGATACTTGGGATGTTATCATTCTAATCCAGACCTTCTAACGAGCTACTAAACATAGTTGAAATTTACGACATCATTACTGTGTTTGTGTATATTGATTGCCAAATATGAATAGGTTTTAGTTTATCTGCGTTTATGCTGAAATAGGATCGTAAATTTACTAAGGTTACTTTGCATGACTTTGTAAGTGCCCGATTGAGTAGATAAGGGAAAAAACTTATTACATTATTCAAATTTAATTGTCTGATGCACTTTGACATATAAATAAGTTTCTACTAAAACAATCTTACCTTGAGACGGCGGTCAACTTAGCATAGACTCAAGAAGCTTCGTTTCTTGTCAGCTTATTATTCATCTTAACAATCAACCTCATCTTTTACGAAAATAGTTTGAGCAATATCATTCTACAGCTACACGTCGGGATTTCAATATGGGTATTGGTGCCTAAATTAAGTTCTCAATGAATTTTGATTTTGCACATGAACTTTGAAAGTTATCAATAAATATATGAATCTAAATATTATAGTAAATTTTGGACAAATTAAATTTCAGTCAAAATTGAATCTGATATAATAGTTGATGTGGTGACACTTCATCAAAACAACATTGCTATAATTTTGAAATATTTTTTTTTTTTAATTTTGCACCTACATACACAAATAAGTATTGTTGTAACTATGCACAATAATTGATCAAAATTGAAAGTGACATCATTTTAATTATGTAAAAATATTTTCTTAAAAATCCCCCAAACATTTTTTTCTCTCCCTTGCGCCCTTTCTCTCTCTGTCTCCAACCCCAAGTTCCGATCCTATCCTAGTCCCTTGTTAAAGTGGTCTCACATCGAATGTCATATTAGATTCAATTTTGAGCGACATTCAATTTATGCAAAATTGTAACAATGTTTAAATTTGTATATTTATGTACAATCTCAAAGTTCATGTACAAAACCAAAATGCACTCCAAGTTTATGTATTTAGGTACAAAACAACTTTTTTTAAAATAATTTCATAAGTAAAACGACGTTCTTCTAATGGAGTAGCGCCATATAACTACTGCGTAGTATTAGATCACGATAATGGACATAACTAAAACCACAAAATATATGAGGGCAGAATTATAGGAAAGTCCGCGACGCATCAGAAAATAGCAAGTGATTTAGTACAAGACAGCAGCTTCCCTAAGCAAAGTTACCATCCACATATCAGCAGTAGTCTCTTATCCAAACTGAGTGGTATGAGAGTAGGTCTAGTTTTCAATGCTGGACCTTGATATCCATTTTCCATTTCAAAACCTTGATCCGGACAAACCCGCCCAGGCGAGCCAATGCCACAAGTATCGTTCTCTGTCGCAAAAGATCTGGTAATAAGAAATAACAGATCCTAGCATGTATCAACCACTATTCCACCACTTGTACATATTATAATATGAAAATGAAATAACCCTGATTGCTTCTGCTACCAAAATACTAAATAAGTGGCTATTGTTATAATCGAATCATTTGTGCTAGAGTGGCCAATTGAAATCAATGGATCGAAACTTCCTCTAAACCCTCTCCGTATTCCACCAATATTCTAGAGTCAAGGCTACACGAGACTGGTGAAACATATAGTGTCGGACATCTTTATCCTTGAACAAACGCCCAATTCAATCAATATCTATTGCAAACAATGTATCATTTCATTTGGCTGCCACCTCTTGCAATCATCAGCTTTTTGTCATGGGGGAAAAGAGTTTTCAATATGAATTAAAGCTCGTGAGAAACAAATGGCTATGTATAAAGGGAATGAAAATACATTTTCTGCAACTTGTAAGAAGTTCAAAACATGAAACTGAGAGCAACAATGAAAATGTTAAAATTGCTCGTTGCCAGGAAAATCTGATACTAATCTAAAGCAAAGGAAGATTAAAAAAAAAGGTCTGAGCTATTTGAACTGACCTCCCCTCCATCCTCACACCTTAGTTCCCACAGGCTTGAAACAGTCGATATTGCACAAAACAGCTGATCTCATCATCTCTCCAAAGCTGCCATAATTAAAGCCTGACAGTCAAGGAAAGCTTTTGGCAAATTTGCAAATACGTCATCTTAAGAATTAAAAGAATAATATAACACATATATCAGTGAAGAAATTTCAGATATCTAAGTTGAGGCCAACCGATCTATGCTGTTCCTAGCTCTCTCTGGCTGCTCAGCAATATTATTGGTCTTCTCTGTGACCTCCGTACTCTTTCTTGATCTTTCTCTCTTGTCAACGCTGGCTCTTGGTTTCTCCTTTCGATCTATGCTTTCCCTAGGCTTTTCTCTATGATCTGTGCTTGATCTAGACTTTTCTCTATGATCTATGCTTTGTCTGGGTCGGGAATCTATACCTTTTTGTGCATTGTCCATCTGATCCACAGATTCTAAAGATCCACTTCTCAGATGCCCTGATTTCTCAACAGCTAATATAAATTTCTTCAAATGCTTTATATATTCTGGGTAAAGCTCCAGGTCACAGTGATTGCCACCTTTAACCCATAATGGCTCGTACTTCTCTTTGCACAGCTCCCAGAGCTGCTTACCATGAGAGCAATCCACTACATCATCTTCAGTGCCCTGTTAAATGCCAGATTGAGATGCATGTGTTAAGCAAGAGTAGATAATGCCAAAAAAACTTACTAAAGCATGATCATATCTATATATTGCAAAAATAGTGTATGTTCTCTTGTTATCTTTTTTGAAGGATGTTGGCCTAGGGAGCATAGGGGCACCCCAGGATGATAAGTCAAAAGCAGCACATAAAAGTCTTCATGAAGCATTTACAGTATTCTATGCCTTGTAGAGACTAGATAATGGGTATGGGGTGGATCAGGCAGCAAAACAGGATATACTGTTTCGAGTCTCTACAAGTGTCTCACTGACAAACTACCACCGGCTTAAGCAAAAAATAAATGTCATGAACCTAACAGTACAGATGCTACTGAATCCAACTATTATGCTTGATATTTTTACCAACCTGAGCATATATAACCTCTAACTTTTCTGTTTTAGCATTCCTAGGTAGGGATGATGCACAAAAACCCTTCACAAGATCTCAAGTTCAGTGACATCTATTGCTGAAAATAAATTTAAAGATAGTGGACAAAAGAGTAGAGACGTATACATGGAAAAGTGGAACAACTGTTGATAAACAATGGAGAAAATCTGAAGGGCAAGAAGAAAAAGGAAATGAGTAAAATGATTTAAAAGCTTTATGTTTAGTTGGCAATACACAATATCTAATAATATCACCTTTTTATCTTTCTTATAGCGCTTAGTTTAACAAGAAAATAGAAGACACGTAAGGCCATCAAAAGGAAAGTTGCAAAAGATAGCCAAACCTGTCAGACTCTTTTATGTCTTCAAAGTCAAGAGCGTCTCTTACTTTCACAAAGAAAATAGAAATGATGTTCTAAAACCTAACTCATTAAGTTCAAAAAGCAAAATCCAAAATCCAAAAAGCAAAGCGACTATAAAGAATGTAAGAAAAGCATCACATGACCACCAAAAGTAGGGGTGAGCAGAAAACACTTCAAACAAAAAATCAAGCCAAGCCAGATCAGTTATGATTTCAAATTGTGGAGAAATCGATTAAACTGGTTCAATTCAGTTTTAGCTGCCAAAAGGCAAATCAACAAACTAACCAAACTAATTTTACAAGATACTGTGTCATACTCTACATTATTTTCTACATTTTGAGCCTGATGCGCACTCTCTCTCTTCTCTCTCTCTCTCTCTCTCTCTCTCTCTCTCTCTCTCTCTATCAGTTCAGCCGTCAAAAGATCTCACTCCCTCTCCTCTCCTCTGTCTCACCCCCCCCCCCCCCCTTCCCCAATATCTTCAGCTAAAAAGATTAACGCATTATCGTCTCCTTTCTCTCACTCTCTCTAGATTGTCCACTTGAAGTTAGAGATCTTGCCAGTACCCTGAGCCTTTGGATTGGCAGTATCACAATATGTACCAGATACAGATCACAAAATTTCACCTCCTATTCTGCTCTTCCTGTCAACAAATGCGAGAGGTTTAGAGTCCATATATCAGATGTAATCTTATATCCCCAGATCGCATATCCTTTTTTGTTTAGCTCACATCTTCTTGCTATTTTCTTCATATCTTCGTATGGCCTTTGTTTCATATTTGTTCTCATGTTCCCATTTTATTATTGAAAATCTTGTTCTTCGGATCTTGAAAATGGGTTCTTTGCAAAAGAAAGCTAGAAACTGAATCATGGTACATGATCAAAACTGTTTTGTTGTTTGAGATGTCCAAATGAAAATGAGAAACTGAGCCACCCAAACCATAATTGTTGGCCTGGAAGAAACTGAGCCAACCGAACCATATTTCTTGTTTGATACTTTTTGTTGTTTGAGATGTCCAAATCAAATTGGGCTGATTTCAACATCATATCAGATCCAATTAAACAACACAAACAGTAATGATGGTCACACATAAGTCATTTAAATGAGAGCTAATTCCAAAAGTATGAGAATTTTAGCCATTGCACTAGTTGTTTTTTCATTCCTAGACATCTTTCACTGAGCATGATGGACTGTAATGTGATTATACATGTTAATGTTGTTTGAAGGCATGCAAATCAACTCTAGCTATAATATGCTAGAGTGTACAACTGGTCTTGTACAGCCAGCAAACCAGAAAAAGAAGATATTTAACACAATCAACATTTTATAACATGCGAAGGGAGAGACTTACATGAATAACCAGCACTGGGCACTGGACCAATGGGATTTTGTCAATATTCTGTAGAAGCAGCAAACAAAAAGATATTACAATGAAATGCAACAAAAGTGCAAATCATGAAATAATAATAGGAATTACAATTACCTTATAAATGTCAAACCAGTATGTGCGTTTAACAGGATACATAACTCTAAGTCCCGACAGGATTGGGCTGTGAAGAACCACGGCCCTTAACCTGGACAAACGTGATGCAAAATCCAAAGTAGGACCACTCCCTACTGACTGTCCATACAATATTATATCTTCCTCTTTTACCCCATAAGTCCCTTTCAGGCACTCATATGCAGCTTCAATGTCCGCATAAGTATTCTGCTCACTTGGCTAAGAAAAGAATAACACACAAAAGTAAGCCTTTTTCCAATTAAAAGCTCCTCAAAACTAGAGCGCTGTCCCACTTCTCATACCTTTCCCGTGGATTGTCCATATCCTGAATAGTCATACCTGCAGCCAGGCAAAATAGAATTCAGTAAACATTCACACTTCATTTTCACTGTTCAGCCGAATTGAAACAAATATATTGTTACACCATAAAGTTGAAATATGTTCCATGATTATGAGATCCATATAAGAAAAAAAAAATCTGAATCAGATCCCCCATATATAAATGTAACAAAGGAAAATCAAATATGGAACAGATAGTATACATGAAATTTAACTAGCTATTTCCATTTGATCATAATTATGAAAGTGGCACTATAAGCAATCTGCTATTGTCATTTTACCTGATCATTGATCACAATTCAAAATCAGATCTCAACTACAGGGAACAAATATCCATATCTAATTCAAACGCTCAATCCATTTCTTATTTCAGTCCTAATCTCTAGCAGGATGTCAATGTCCTAATCTACAAGAATTCTCCCATAATTCCTTATCCTTTTGTAGTTGGTGCAGGGGGAATTGGGATTGAACGCTGACCTTGCCCAAACAAGGAGGGAGTAATGCCATCAAGCTATAAGGGTCATGGCTAATTTACCGTCCATCAAATAATTCCATGATCTACAGTTCCATTCGCAGATAACATAACAATGCATTCCAATCAACCAGCAATGAAACATCCAAAACCTAAATCGGAATAAAAATGTAATCACAAATCTATATGAAAATACCCCATCAAGTTGACTCGGAGGTGGAAGCTGAGTTCACTGAAGAGATCATACATCTGCCCTAGATCAGCAGCGTTTCCGTGCGAGTACAACAGCGTCAGCTTCGCCGTAGGATTCTTCACGTACACCGCCACGATCTCCGTCCCCCTCTTCGTCTTAACTTTCAAAACGTCGACGTTCTCGTGGTTTGCCACCTCCGTCATCTTAAGCTTCCCCGTCTCCTCCACCGTCACCCCGTAGGACGACGGATTGGGCGGAAAAAATGCAAACTTCGCCGCCATCGACGACGTCACCGCCCCCATCGCACACTAATAATAATTTACACCCCCAAAAGAAATTAATCAGGAAAAAAAGAAAAAATCGCGCACCCAAAAAAAGAACCTCTGCCTCCTGATTCTAGCTATCAAAGATTGTGTCATCAAAATTCCATTTTCTGTGCTGTGTCGGACAACAGATTGGGTGATTGAACCGTGTATACAGAGAATCTAGGTTCAATTATTGATGTTTGAGAGAATGTATAAAGCGATAGATACAGGAGGGAGGCTATATGTAAAGGTGCGTGTTTGTGTGTGTAATTTTGAAAGGGAGAGAGGGGAAGGAGGGATTTCCGCCGTTAAAGTGGATGCTGGCACGTGTGACATCCAATGATGATCGTCCGAGGGTGTACGCTCCGACTTCAAATCGTTGATTCTACTGACACGTGGCGGTGGAAGAATGGATGAGTGTACGGGCTTTCAGTGGGATGAAGTTGACAAATATGGACCTTTTAATTTGCACTCAGCAGTCGGGTGCATTTGGATTTAGGGATGAGTTTTTTTTTTTTTTTTAATAAATAAATAAAAGAGAGAAAAACTAAACTAAAAAGTGGTCTTTTCCATTTCTTTTTTCAAACAATGAAAAAGGTGATTTTCTAAAATCTTGAATAAAGTGTGAGTGTATGGTGGGGGTTTTCGGCAGGTACTTAACCCATTTAGAGCATCATTGGACAATTGGTGATCCTGTCTTAATCTTATGTGGTAACTTTTGGGAACAATCCAAATTTGACTTGTAATTTCACATGATCCTTGACAATGAGGGAACTTATATTTATTTTTATTTTTATTTATTTACTTTGACAGACATGAGATGGGTATTAGTTAGTTATAACAAGATGACATTTTAGTTTCATAGGATCCTTGACAATCAGATGAAATAATTGTCAGGTGTAACATTTGTATGAATCTGGAAAAATGTACAAGAGCATTATACCCAATAAAAGACAGATCTAAATGTTTAATTTGCATGGACTATATTTTATTTTATTTGACATCATTACAATTAAAATTTGCACAAATTTTGATCTAAAATTTAGATATTTGACCAATGCCGAAACTTAATATTAATTAAGGACTTTGAAGCTTATTATTATTATTAAGGTTGTCTTCCCAATTATCATGTTGTTAATTTTATTATAGGATGCTGAGAATTCAACTTGAATTATCGAAGAACTAGAATTTCTTTGCGCCAACTTTTGACCCAATTACTCAGCCACTAGATATCTAAAGACGAAATTTATCAATTATCAGAAAAAACAATCATAGGAGAAAGGTTTTCTATTCGGTACATTTAATCAATACATCAATGTCCCTCTTATAAAGAGTACATATCAAAATACAAGGAAAATATGTATTTTTTGTTACAAATCAATTCCTATCAATGCATCAATTATTTCCTATCTTATGAGATTTCTTCTTTGTTTGACACTCCCCCTTAAGTTGAGCAACGACATCTCCGATACTCAACTTGCCAAGAACTTTATTTAGACTCCTCGAGTTCACAACTTTTGTGAGGATATCTGCGAACTGATCTTCATATCGAACATATGGAAGTTCGACAGTGCCATCCTCAATTTTCTCTTTGATGAAATGACGATATATCTCCACATGTTTCGTTCTATCATGTTGACCGAATTTTCAGCGATGCTAACCGTTGCGTTGACTCTTCTGTGACGGAGGGAAACTAATCTCAGTTAGCAATATTCGTAACCACAAGATCTTCGTTAAGCCACTCTTCACCCAATGAAATTCCGCCTCTACACTGGATAGAGCCACCACCTTTAGCCTTTTGCTTCTCCAGGTAACCAGAGTTCCCCCAATAAAGGTAAAGTATCCGGCAGTGGATTTTCTAGTTGCCCGTCCAATCTACATCAGTATATCCATGAACCTCCAAATTCTCTCCCATTTTGAGTAAAATACTATACCTAGTTCTTCCTTTCAAATATCGAACAATCCTCAAGGCTGCATCCATGTGATCATCGTATGGTCGGTGCATGAACTAACTCACTACTCCAACTGCATAAGAAATGTATGGCTTGGTGTGAGACAAGTAAATTAGTTTCCCTACCAAACTCTAACATCTCTCACGATTTGCCAATATGGCTTCCTCCACAATCTTTAAACCATGGTTCTGCATAATTGGGGTATCTGCACATTTGCAATCCAATAATCATGTTTCAGCCAAAAGGTCAAGAACATGCTTCTTTAGGCTTAGAAAAATGCCATCCTTAGACCTCAACACTTCTATCCAGTGAAAATATTTTAATGCTCCAAGATATTTCATTTAAAAATCTCAAAACAAATTCTTCCTTAGGTTATCGACTCTTCGGTGTCATCTCCTATAATGATCATGTCATCCACATAAATAATAAGGCAAGTGACTTGGTTACCTCTCATCTTGATGAATAGAGTATGGTCGGAATTGCTCTGTTTGAATCCACACCCTAGCATGGCTAGCTTGGCATGACGAAACCTCTCAAACCACACCCTAGGTGACTGTTTCAAGCCGTATAAGGTCTTCTTAAACCGACACACTTGACCGTCTTCAAATTCCTGCGAGAATTTAGGTGGAGTCTCCATGTATACTTCTTCTTCCTTCTTAAGTTCCCTGTGTAAAAAGGCATTTGTCACACCAAACTAGTATAGTGGCCAATCTTTACTTGCAGCAACTGAGAGGATCTCTCCAATGTTTAAACCTCATTGTTTCTTCTAATGAGTGAGAGATCTCTTCTTCTTTTTCATATAATGTTGCCTCGAAGGCTCCGACCATCTCAGTAAGGTGCCCTTTGACATTATTTGCCACCGAGTATCGTGATTTCCTTCATATCCACTCTGGTGAATATCTCTTTGGCGGGACACCTCTAGTACTTCAAGATGGTAGTGTGTATTTCCAAGTATCTTCATCAATATCAAGATCTTCAGCTAAACCTCTATTCTCACTAGTATCATCATTGGTTGGAACACCATCATTCTCAACTAGCCCATCATACCTGTCATTGTCAGTCTCAAGCAAATCACCAAAAATTGAGTCCCTTACCTCAGGATTTGCAGAAAGGGGAAGAATCTGGGACTAAGGGTGAGCATTCGGTTTTCGATTTAGTTTTTTGTTCAAACCGAACAGAACCAAAAAACTGATTTTTTTTCAAATGAGATAGTTGTAATCAAATAAGAACTCACTTTTTAAGACAGAACTAAGAACTCATAATAACCGCACATTTTTTGGATCGGAATGAAGATATTATGCCACGTGTCGTGTTAATAGAAACCGAAAATAGTGAAAAATGACTTTTTATACAATTAAGGGTAATTTTGTAATGTTAAATTTAATACACATTTTTACACACCCCTATAATTAAGGAAAAATAGATTTTTTCATTGATTTATTTACATATAAATTGTGCATATCATAAATAACCGAGATTTATGGAAAGGTAGTTATCATTTATTTAAAGGTATTTTTTAACCCGATAATGATATTATGACAGCACAACAATAAAATACTTATTGTTGTATAATGCTATAGTAAGTATGAAGTTGAATAAATTATTGTCGTTGTATTTTGTTACTAATTGAGACGTTAATGATATAACATAAATTACGCGATGCCATTTTACGATTTGGGTAATGATAATCCATAGAGTTTAATAACGTTATGGTAAATAATTAGTTATTTGAACATTCTGAATGTGATATTTTAAGTAAAACGATGATATATAGAATGCACCGTAATGCTATAGTGAAGATTGTATTTGACCTTTAATAATAATAATTTTTTTAATAAATTAATGTCGTTGTATTATGATTTGTGGAGTATAATGAAATATAACAACTTATATGATTATATATATAACAATGCTTAATGATGACATTTATATTGGTTTTTGACAGTTTTTTATTATTTAATGCTATTGCATTGCATGCAAGATGATATATTACATTATATATAATGCTCAACGATTTGCCTCTTGATCGCTTGCATTTCAGAAACCTTATGAGTGGCACGTCATTGTCATAATTCACGTTGTCTGCGACATGTTGCCTTTTACCAGCTGACATAAAGTAAATCACAATCAACGATTATAAAAAAGCATAAAAAATTATGAAGATCAACATTTGTCACAGTAAACAATATAATTACCAATAACATATGGATACAAACTAAAGCATCACAAAACCTAAAAAAAAGCATTACAAATAAGACTTAAAAGCACTATATATAATACAGAACACAACAGCATATTGCAAAAGCATTATCCTGAAGCATTACAACTAGTACATAACAACAATACTAAAAATATACAACTTCATTAGACATTATACACTACTATTAAATATGCATTCATCACTTTATGGGAAACAATATAATCAAAAATCAAATATCATCACATATCACATAGGCACAATACTGTATTGAGCTCCCAGTATCATTAATTTAATGGTATACAGGATGGCGCCGGAAATTACAGAAAGAAATCGCATAAATTACCATTTTGGTAATATTATAATCCAACAAAACACAATCTAGGGTTTATCCAGAAATATCACAAAATACTACAGAAAGGCATTACACATAATATACAAAAGCATTATACATCACAATATAAATATAAATCAATATAATTATAAATCAAATGTCACCACATATCACTTATGCCCAACATTATATCCTGCTAAAAGTATCATTAATTTAACGGTATACAAATGGCACCGGAAATTACAGAAAGAAATTGCGGAAATTGCCGGAACTGTGTAAAATGCACATAAGAAAAACGCAGAAAAACCCTACTTGTTTCGAAATGGACAGCAGAAAATGATCACATTAATGCCAAAAAATCACAAACCTAGCTAGATCAAAAATTGAATCGACGCATGCCAAACAAATTAAACTTGAACATATTGTTCGAAGACGACGGTCGGTTCGATGCCGAAGTGCCGCGTCTCTCCATCTGCTATGTGTAGTGAGGGACGAAAGTATCGGGATTTCTTGTACGCCACTGGGAACCTGAAGAAGAAAACGCCGAAGAGCGTCCCAAAGAAGACAAAAGCCGAACAACCTCTCAAACAAGTTCAATAAATGTATGAGCTCAGAATATTTGCAGTGGAAATCAAATGCTGTAAAAATGAAATCTTTTGCACAGATTTGTTGTAGATTACGTGATGTAATGGGGGTGTAGATTCGGTGTAGATTACGTGCCTAAATTATCGGCCATTTCCAAATCAATCTCCCGCTCGATTTTTTCGCGCAGACAAAAATGCCCCTATAATGCTATTCCCCTAATGTTGTAATGTTGTATCGGATATTAAAATCCGGACCGTCCATTGGTGTAATCCAATGATCGAGATTTTTTCTTAGTTAAATGCTATATGACTGTTCTTAGTCTAAAACACTCCTATATATATATATAATCAAGTCCAAAAAATCTCATCTAAATTGTTATACCTTCAGGCTTGGATATAAGCGAAAAATGTCTTATAAAATGTATTTGTTATTATATACACAATACAAAAAGATTGTTATATATGATTACAATATTTGATTTATATACATATATTTGAATTTTTTTTATTATTACTCCACACATAATTCAATATATAATAAAAGTCCACACAAAAATTTCGAAACTAACACAATATACATATAATTTCATAGTATTCCTCATCCATTTAAAGGTCAATAAAATAAATATAACTAATGGAAAGAAAAATCTCATAAATGATTTTATGTCTCCACTATCATCTTCTAAATTCAATCCATCACAGACGCCTTCACAAAAGATTTATATTTCTTCTGTCCTGTCAAAATAGTTCATTTTCATTTTTTCATACATTAAGAAAATTACATGTTCTTTGAAAATTGTAATTTATATGAAATTATTATATTTTTATTTTAAGATTAGATTATATTTTGTATTTATTTATTTTTTTAAATGTTTTAGTAATTTTTCGGTAGTCGCCGTCGAATTTTTTGAGGCATCCATGTCGAGTCGGACGTCGAAGCTGCTGCGGTAGAAGATCTCGTCAAGAGAGTAGGACTCAGTGGAGGAGTGCTCGGCATTGAAGATGACGTACTAGGCGGAGAAGTTGTGAGATGAGGTGTGGCGGCGGAGGAGACAAAAGGTTAGGGGAGACTAAGGGTAGAGAGAGAGAAAGAAAGAGATGAGAGAGGCATTTAGGTTTTTTTTCTATTTTTGTCGTTTAGTATTACCTAGTCAGCCACATTGTTAATGTTTAGACACGTACGCTAAGTTAAGATATGAAGGCCACCAAAAATTTCCGTCATGGGAAAATTGAAAAAAATATCAAAGTCATGCTATTAGCAGCTAATTTTCAAACTTGAATTAGCAGTTAATTTTCAAACTTGTGGGCCTAACCATAATTTCACTACATTTTATGATTTTTTCGACAATATGCTTATTTATTTATCCTTTCTACCACATCACTCACTACTTTCTCTACTCCCAATATAATTATTAATCATTACTAATTCTACCATTAATGTGAGATTTTTTTTCACTCATAAATATATTCTAACATTTTTTTTTTATAATTAAGGTCTTACCATTTTAGGATTATTGTTTAGGGATCGATGGAGTATTATAGTAGAGAAAATTGTTGCTGAGCATAAAGAAGCAAGGAAAACATTGAAACGATTTGATTTCGTAGATTTAGTTGCATCACTTTTCTATGTCCAAAATGAATTTCAAATTGATTCGAGCTGAGCCAAATATTGGCAAGCTTGAGCTCGACCAGTCAAATAACTAATTAGCTAGGCTCGTCAATCAATCAAAAACTGAGACAGGGGAGATCGATGACGATTCCCCTAAATCTGGAATCCCATAGGATGACGTTTGAAATTTAATTATCATGCAATTCAATTAAATCTGCCTAGAACACATATTAACAATTAATTAATTCGAAATCCTAGATCATGATATCTAAGATTTCGAATCATACCTTTAATTGCAGATATTCTGTTTGTAGACGAAGAATTGCAAGTCTCACCAGTCCTTCAATATTCTACCTTGAATATTCTAGCATATTACCCAAATTCAGGATTTGAATGCAGTATGGACTGCTTATATCAAACCATATAACCTAGAGTGGAGAAAAAAATAGAAAAAGAAAGAACAGATGAAAAATTATCTGAAGAGTGTGATTCTCTGTTAATGTACGAGTGGTCTAGTTCAAGAACGTTATTTATTATACTGGAATAAATTCCAACCGACCGGGTTTCTTATGATAAATTCTTTTTCTCGGACATCTCTTGGGGATATTATCAACCTGGTTCTCCAGACACGATTCAATGCAATGACAATTAGCACCGCTAGATATTAATTACCACTGCCCAAGATATCAGGATTCTCGGGCTACAAAAAATCCGCGCCTTTTGATAAATCAAAGAAGTGCATAACTAATACCGTATGTGCAATGTTATATACAAAGATTTAGAAATAAATAATCACCGAGATCTCATCTTTAAGTAATCAGCAAGAAAGACTTATCTGAACGTATTCAATGCTATAGCACACAATGTCGTTAGTCTCCCAAAGTTAGGATACGTTCAATCTGACACTGCAATCTTTCACAATAGATCGTCCAATTCTATCTAGGTTGTGAAACTTCATTTTCTTCTACAAGGCACCGACTATAGTGATGACCTGACCACCATTCAGTCTACAATGCAGAAAACCTAGACTTGCATGCTCAATTATAATCATAGATTATATTTGCTCACAATATAATAACCAGATTATAAAAGGCAAACCATATATATAACAATAATGTCTCTTCACAAGAGCTAGAGAATAATAGTTCTTAGGGTTATTAATACATAAGCAGCTCGTAAAGCATGTTTTCTAGTATACAACCCCAACAATCTCCCATTTATACTTGAAGGATGATTTCGAGTATACCCCTATCTGTCATTCTCCCACTTATACTAAAAAATAGTGCTGACATGCATCTCATGCCCATCTATTTTACTTGATGATTCTTCATGCATCATCAACTTATGAAATAAGTAATCAGGGTATGAGGCTATGCAATTCTCGACATTACAGAGTTTACATTCTTACGAATGGTGTTTCCTCTTTATATGTTTTGATAGCTTTATCATCTCGTAGTTCTTTCAAATTTTTCATTATACCTGAGTTATCACAGCAGACTATGAGACTCTTTAGGCATATTCAAAACTACATGTTAGATTCATTAGAAAGTTCTTGAGCTAAGTGATTTTCTATGTAACCGTGGAAACGATACATTCACTAACATGGTGAAATTCGTGATTCAGAAATGCTTCTGATTCACATTCCTCCATTAAACAACTTAACTTTCTAAGGTAAACACATACTTAAAGGTATATTTTCTCGAGTCGTAATTAGATTTGGAATATTATTTTGTATAACCCACATGACATAAATTGTCTGACTAATAAATCTACATATACTCCCCAACCTCTTAAGGTACTTGAGTATATTCTTTACACAGTCCAATGTCTTGACTAGAATTAGACTGATATTTTGCTACTATGCGAAAGCAAAGTAAATATCAGGTATTGTGCAAATTATAATATGTGTGAGATTTCCATGTGCACAAGCATGTGGAAACATTTTCCCGAACTCCATCACATTTTTTGTCATAAGACACATACTTTATATAGAATGGTTCCATCTCGAAAGGTAAAGACCAATTCATGGAATCCTTCACACTAAATCCTTAAGCATAATTACAATGTAAGATTTCAGAGATAAGTACATCCATTCCTTCTTAAGATTAGTCTAAGAATATGGTTATATGTCTCCCTAATCCTTCATCTTAATTATTTGGATAACCATACCCTTACGCTTGATGACATCTTCTTCTCATTGTCAATCAATAGGATGTCATCTACGTATTTCACAACTTTTGTCAGGGCACTGTTCAAATCCATAGAATTTGACCACCTAATGAAACTAGAAGTTTTATGATCATAAAGCTTCCTCAAGTCCATTAATGAACTTCTTTAACCTCTTACATCAATTATTCATTTGCTTTAACTGCAAATCATTTAGTTAGTTCTATGTAGACGGTCACCTCAAAACTTTTCCTTAAGGAAACGGTCTTGACGTTTATTTACAAACTTCATAAATTATATAAGGGCAATTGGTCGCTAATATCACGAACTATGACTGAAATTTGGATTTTTCCACGAACATAAAACTTGGCCGCAAAAATCATGAACTTTGTTGTTGTTGCCGATTTCCCACGATCCCCTAAATCGAAATTGATGTGGAAAATTAAAAGTTGCAGTGACAATTAAATCTATAAAACTTAGGCTGTTTTGATAATAAATTTTAAAAATAAAATAAAAATAAAACCGCTTCTTTCCATCGAACTAAATCCAGTAAGAGATCTCCAACAAATCAGTCAAAATGATAATTAACATGCCTAAATAAACTTCACGGAAGCCTTAATCAAGCACTATGAGCAAAGAGAATACAAAAAAATCCACAACTTAATTATTGAATACAAGCGCAAAAACCTCACCTCCGCCATTTGCCAACAACAAATCCCTCTTCTTGCATCTCATTAGGAGGTGGCAGGATCGGTCCGTCCGATGTGAATAAACCCTTGGAGTCCTGACCAAGGTCGTACGACTAGCTGTCGTTGCCGTTCTAGATCGGAACTGAAGCGTCGAGCTTAAAAGACTCAACATTCGACTTGAATCTGTATAGATCGGAGGAGTTTAGCTGGTAACTAGACTTGCTCGGATTCAAAGTATTCCGGCACGAA
This sequence comes from Monilaria moniliformis, assembly GCA_034509125.1. Taxonomy (NCBI): domain Eukaryota; kingdom Viridiplantae; phylum Streptophyta; class Magnoliopsida; order Caryophyllales; family Aizoaceae; genus Monilaria; species Monilaria moniliformis. The sequence goes on along the minus strand of JAYDZE010066627.1, from coordinate 7,115 downwards.
GGCAGAGCCAGAGTAGGGTAGAGCGTCGCTGTAGGAGAATGTAGAATAGGAATCAACGTAGCTCGTGTGTCCTTCTTACTCAAATGGAAGACTTTTCGCGTCGTCAAAGGATGCCATCTCCATCTCTCTAAACAAACGCTAAATTTTTTCTATCTCCCTAAACAGGTGAATTGTGCAGTGTGTGTCGGGGAAGATGAGAAAGAAGGAAGATAATAAGAGTGAGGTGGCTATGATGTGTATTTTGTTTTTCTTTTCTTTTTATAAAAAAAACTAGTATCAAAACGGCGTCATTTTGATAGATTTAATTTTCACTTCATCTTTCAATTTGCCACGTCTGTTTCAATTTGGGGGATCGTGGTAAATTGGCAACAACAACAAAGTTCATGATTTTTGTGACCAAATTTTAAGTTCATAGGAAAATCCAAAATTCGGCCATAGTTTGTGATATTAGCGACCAATTGCCCATTATATAAATGTTATCAACAAGAAAATTACAGACCAACTCAAGCATCGACATCGGCAAAAATAAACTCATCATAATTGATGTACTATTTCGCCATTAGTCTTGGCCTGAAGACAAAAGTTTTCTTGTTAGATCCTCTTTTACTCTTGAAGACATATTTACTCCTACTGGTAAAATAACCTAGGGTATGAGTACACGACTATAAACTTACTTTTTTTAGCATAGGTTGCAGTTATGATATCATCGATTCTTTCAAAGAACAATTATCCTTATATTGTATAGCTTCTTATTAGTTCAGGGATTCGGTTCTTCCAAGCTAGGAGCTGAATCTTAAGATTCTTCTAAGCTCAAGAACTTTTAATTTATTTTCGACCTCCTAATACAATAAGATTCTACTATACATGATCTCTTTGCAGCTTAGCGATTCGATCTTCCAAGCTAGGAACTGAACCCGAAGATTCTTCGAAGCTTATGAACCTTATAAGGTTATTTTATAACTCTCACACTGCAATGAGGTTCTACAATATGTGTACGTGATAATTAGGGTATAGCGGTGGTGCCGCCATACAATCTGTATTTTCTCTTGGATATGCCATATAATGACAATTTTTAATTGCTTAAAAACTCTCAACTTAGTGGATTTTAGGTTTTCATTTAGTCCTATATTTAGAGTCGAGCATTTGTATAACCATACTTTTGTTCCCTTAGAATACTCATATAGAAAGACATTTTAAAATGAGGTGCCAATCTAATTGTTGTCCTTCTCCAACACGAGCGTTGGTTAATTCCAGACTATGAGATGTCTTAAGCTAGGCTGTCGCCTAATTTACAACTCATTCAGAATCTTCAGGACCGATTTTGTGGTACCATAATTTAAAATTTACATTATCATCTCTTGAGCATCCTTTAAACGAAAGTGACAAATTTTAATAACTTATCATTTATCTAATCATATCTAATAGAGTCAATTCCTCATTTCCGCTACATCATTCTGTTTGTGAAATCATATGCAGTCAATTGGGATGTGATTCCTGCTTCTGATTAGTAGTCCTTAAATTCACTATTAAGGTTCTTGTTGACACCTGATAGTCTTTCTACGATACGTTGCCACAAGTGTTCAGGATTCTTTGATAAGTCAAAGGTTCCTAACTTGTAACGTATCAATAAGACATATCCACATTTAGAGTAATCATTGACAAAAATAAAAATACTCTAAGACAACCTTAACTTGAATTTATGTTGGTCTACAATTATCAGAAATGAATGAGTTCTAACATATCATTAACCCTAATCCCTTGACCTCGAAAGGTCTTTTTGGTCATCTTATTTTTCCAAGAATGATTCGCAAGTTGGAAAAGGTTCTACGCTTGGATCCTACTATAGACCGTGGTCCGCCAACTTTTATATCATTTAAGATCAGTATGACCAATCCTTAGATGCCAAAATATATGTATCATTCATGGAACTTGGAGACTTAGCTGTTAGAATTGATTTTGATAAGTTATAATTATTTGTGGCGTTTGAATTCTGCATAGTTTATAGTGTATGGATTGTAACTAATATGCAAAATAGATTATCATGTTACTTTTCTTGATAACCATTAGATTATCAAAAGAAACAATTTATCCATTTATTACTAATTTAGAAACTGAACTTGCGTTCTTTCTAAATAAGCATATAAAACAAATATCCAAACTAATTATTATTACTTGCATGACTCCCACTGCAACAACTATTATTCTCATAGCATTGTCCTAGATAATAGCGTCTATTACTAAGTCGTCTTGTTTCCAAGCAATCTCACTTTATTAAAGGCACATAGTCAATGATTCTTGTTTCTAATACATACGAATATGTAGAACAAATCATTGAATTATATTTCGACTTTCTATAATTAAGGCGTACCTTTATAAACTTTTGTATCCTTTCTAATAACCATTTGAAAAATTTGCCTAATGGCTTTTTCAAGGTGATAAGGACAAGATCCAAATTAATTATTTTCTTATTCCAAAATAATACTCGAGAAAAATTAATTTGAGCAATTAAAGCAATAGGGAGAAAAAGATAGGTAGTGAAGAAATAAACATATTATTACATACAATGTTTGATACATAAATTGCAAACAACCACTGATCAGTACAGATTATGGCCATGAATTCTGGTTTAATTCATGCTTTTTCTAGATTAAATCTTCAAAAAATGGTCACAATGTTGCAGAAACTTGGAGAGAAATCTATGTTGGAAGCAAGATGGCTAGTGGTAAGAAGTGGAAGTAGAGAAGTGAGAAAGAAGACCAATACGCTGGCCAAGAGACATGTGGATAGAAGGAGAACTCAGAGGACTAAGCTAAAATCACATCCAAGGATTGAAACGCCTAAGGCGCATGATAAGGTCAGAAGGGATGCATGGCACATGATCATGCGTCGGACGCACACCTTATGATGCACGTGATCATGATAAGAGAGACCATCCCAATTTTAGATGGATCGAGCCAAATCAACCAAATCAGCAAAATTAGAACCACCAAATCCAAAACAACCACCCTTCATTTCAAAACCATCAAAATCATCAACCACCTCAAAATCAACACCAACCTTCAACTAGCGGTGACAATGAACGAGTTGAGGGAAAATGAAGGCAGAATCCCTGCCCAGGTACAACAGCCGCATAGGGAGAATGTGAACAAGATCACCCTATGGTTGTCATTAGAGTTGGAAGAACAAAAAATGATGGAGTTTCAAAAGGAATGCAAGGAAAACACTGGAGAAACTATTACACAGCCAAGTGTGCGGGAATCACAGGACCAAATTACCACTGAAGAAGATAAGAGAATGTGACTAGCATGCATTGGCACCACATCACAAAGAACTTCATCTTTATATTTGCCAATAGAAAATAAAATTAGAACTTGTTTGGTAACTCGAATTTCTCCACATTCATTAAGCCATTGTTGCTTGTATGGATGATGATGTTTTTTAGTTGTTTAGTTCAATTTTTCCACCATCTCGGAACTTGCCACATTGGTACAACTACCTCAATCAATAATCAACATGAAAAGTTTACCTTAGACTAAACATATTGTGTGGAAGATGTTCTCCATTTGTTGATCATCATTTTTATTTGCATGTTTAGAGCTCTTCAAACTACCAAAATCCCTTCATGTTCTGGTTCAATCTCCTCCAATGATTCATCTTCATAATTGTGTTCATGTTCACTTTCAGATTCTATCTCTCCATTTGGCTGTAAAACTATCACAGTTTTTTTTCGACATTTGGATGTAATATGTCCAACACCTTGACATCGAAAGCACTTGATATCTTCATAATGGTCTTCATTGCAATGTGTCCAACACCTTGAACTTAGATTTTGACACTTCATTTTGAGGTTTAGAAGTTGCCCTAAAATTGGATTTAGATGGATTCCTCTCATTTGGCTTTGAAGATAGAGAACTTGTTCGAAAACCCTTTCGGAATGTTATCTTCTTCTTTAATTGCCGCTCCACTTTCATTGCCAAGTGAACCATATCCTCCAACTCCACATAGTACTGAAGGTCCACGACATTTGCAATCTCCTTATTCCGTCCACATAGGAATGGAGCAATGGTTTTTTCTATATGTTCTTCAACATTTGCCCTAATCATGGCAATCTCCATCTCTTTTTAATACTCATCAAAAGATTTAGTACCTTGATTCATAGATTGTAGTTTTTGATACAAATCATGAAAATAATGAGTAGGCACAGATCTCTTACGCATTATGCTTTTCATTTTCGCCATGTTGAGATTAGTCTTCCTCCATAACATCTTATAATTGTTGGTAATTGATCCCACCAAACTGTTGCATAGTCTGTGAAATCAACTGCAACAAGTCTAACATTCTTTTCCTCCGAATAGTTGTAACACTCGAAGATGTGATCCATATTTTGTTCCCGCTGCAAATAAGCTTCAGGATCGCCCTTCCTTGGAATGTTGGGATCTTAAATTTGATGCTTCCCAAGTCACCATCAACTTCATTTTGTTGTCTTATTCTACTTTCTCTCTATCTTTGATTTTGATGCATGGATGCAACATCATCTTCTTCGCAACTCTCTCTTTCCTTATCATGCTTTCGTGTTGCTTGAAGTTTTAACCTCTTCAAGCGATTTGTTACACTTTTCATAGTATTTCCATACCTTGCAAATTGTTGTTGCATTGCTTGCAATACAAATTCAGTTGGATTATGATTGTTAGTTGCGTTTATCCTCACAATTTACTGATGTATCACACACAAATTAAATATATCCTCAGAAAACACTGGTGTATCACTCGTTGGCATTTACCTATCCTCAAATAATCTCAACACTCAAGCCTTTTACCACTCAACTCTTGTAAAGAATTGACAAGCATAAGAACATAACCAGAAATATAACATTTAACAAACTTTAGCCCTTGAATGAAAGAAGAGTAAGGAATTGGATGAGGAATATGATATAGTTCCAATGGAATATGATGATGTAGTAATGTTTTCTTTTTTCAACTATAGAACTATTTTCTTCTTTTTGTTTTTTTTTCATTTTCATTTTTTTTTTCTGAGCAACAACAAGATAATGAATATGAAAAAGGTAGGATAGATAAAAAAAAGTTGTTGGACTTTTTTTTATTTTTTTTTTATATATTATTTTTAATTCTTTTTTTATATAAACAAGGAAATATAAGGAATGAAAAGATAAAGTTTAGATCAATATCAGATTGCTCTAATTACCAAAAATAATATGGATTGTTATGGACAACGGAGCTGCTGGATATATTGATCCAAGAACCCCACGTATATGAGTTTGGCAACGGTCTCCCTAGATTGAGAATCCGGTTTGATCACCCTAAGAGCGTATAAAATCTCGACCCATTGGCTATATAATTAGCCAAGAACGTTGGTATTGTTGAACACCACAAAACTTTGCTCATATGTCTTGATGAGTTTTAAGTGAAAGCCTCAACGATGAGAATTCAACTCACAAAGCAAATGCCAATTTTTATTTGTCATCAAATGTGCCTTAAAACATATGATTACAAGTCAATTTATATGATAGAAATGACTTTAGAGAGTCTTACACATTCAACACTACTTAAGACAGTTAAATAGGTTCATAATGCCTAAAAAGTAACTTTAGAATAATTGATGTGGCTCTAGGATTTCAAACACCACTGATTAAACAAAACAAAATGAACTTAAACTGATTTTGTATTTGGCTGCTCCTCTTTGGACAAAAATGAACTTTTATTCTTCAATTTCGTCCTCCTAAATGTGATAATTAATGAGCCTACGTTTCAAGTATAAATTAGCCCCTGAACTTGAATAATATTTACCATTTAGCCCAATGTAGATTGGTCTTGAACTTTGGCTTTTTTTCAATAATTAAAAAAATCATGGAGCTCTAGCTTTTGTAATTGGCCCACATTGAATAATTAAAGGATCCATCTTGTTGTTCTTAGGCAGCTCAGGTGCGTCTTTATTATAAGTTTTCTAGGTGCAAGTATTGTATCATTCTTTTCCGTGTTTATTCTTTGTGTTATTTATGCATGATAGTCCTATCTGGCATTGTCTTTTTTTGTATCTGACGTGGCTGTCCAGTTGTATGTATTGGTCCTCGGGTGAGGGTTGGGTCAGTTTTTAGGATGATGTATGGTTTGGGAAGTGGCCTCTCAGATCGTATTGTCATCCCGATGCCTCATCACGTCCCTATTTATGGCTTTTAGCATGAGCATGCTAGGGATTTAGATAGGTTGCATTCTTTGCATGTGTTGTATGGTGTGCCTATGCATATTGTTGATGCTCTAAGGGCTACGCCGATTGATGTGGGCAAATGAGATGTGATGTGATGGGCACTGACTAGCCACAGTGTGTTCTCAGTGACTTCTGCTTGGGATCATGTCAGGCAGAAGCTGTCTCGTCACCTGCTCTTTGCTCGGATTTGAAATGACTGCCTCACTCCTACCATTTTGATGTTCTTGTAGTGCCTTCTGCATGACCGAATTCCGGTTGATTGTAACTTCAGTCGCGTCGTGTCTCTCTTGATTCTAAATGTCTTTGTTGCGAGTTGTCCCATTTTATCGGGTCCTTACAATATCTATTCATGTCTAGTGAGAAGACGGTAGCTATCTGTTAGTACTTTACACGGATGGATCTTACACGAAGGACACAGGTCAGACAGGTAGTAGCGGATTGGTTCATGGCCACCCCTCTCTTGGCATCTTCGAGCTTTGAGGCGGAGATTCATGTTGTACTTCAATATTTGTTGATTGTGATGGACCACTTCACATACATTTGGATCAAGATGGATGCAGTTCCGGTGGTTACTTTTTTGTCGACGGTCGATTTCAGGATCAAACACGAGCTCCGGCCGAGAAGAGCGGCTCATACACTGTAAAGAAAAAAAGAGAAAGAAAAAAGGTAAGAAAACTTAGTATTTACACGAAAAACACCTCAACCGTTGAACATTGCCTTCTCCCCGGCAACGGCGCCATTTTTGCGTGTGCTTTTTCACACCTGTCGTTGGGTTGGGTAGAGGTGAGTTGCCCTAACAAAATCTACTTATAATTACTCCTTACACCCCAAATACTATTAACTAGCAAGTGGAAGTCCGGAGGTCGATCCCACAGAGAGAGATGGTGTTCGCC